>PVKS010003402.1:0-104168 GCA_004027875.1 Aplodontia rufa | reverse complement strand
CTAGATACCCATTTAACACATGAGTTCTTCTGGGGGAAACTGCATTAGATGAAACCCATAGTAGCTTATCTATGTGTTAGCATTACCCCTGGTTATCAAAGTTTATACACAATGATTGCTACAGTTTTGACAATGTTTCCCCCTCATCTGTATCCTGTATCGCAATATACTTCTAATAAATGTGGAAAAAAAAATAAAAATAAAAAAAATAAAAAGCTGTAAAAAACAAAACAAAAAAAAATGGTGGAACCCAACAAGGTGTGGTGTCCGGTGACAGTGTTGGGTTCTACCATGGTGTAGTGTGGCAGGGGACCTTTGAGCAGCTCCCGCAGGAGGTGGTATCCATCAAGAGACTTCCAAGGCTTCCCTGCTCCTGAGGCGTCAGGGCTGCATCTCTGCTGGACCTGGGAGACCAGCCAGGGTGGAAAGACAAGCAAGTGAAAGGGCGACTCCTCAGGGCAGCAGGGAGCACACCGAGCCTTCTGTGGACTCTCAGAGTGATGAATGAGGGCGCTGGAGGGCTTTGCAGGAGGCGAGTGGACCCGTGGGGTAAATCATGGTGCAAACTCAACTGATCAACTACTTCACCGAAATATTCAGCGGGTGTTTATTGTGCTCACCTAGCAGACACGGGGCTTTGGATTCGACCCTAAACACCACACGCAAATATTTATTGATCATTTACGCCATCATTAGCAGATCCGTGAATGGTTGCTATTAACACAACCCTGTTTTCTCTCCTGCAAAGCTGTCCCCTGAGACTGCTGCATGTCCAACTTGTCCCTCTTTCTCTCGCTAACCCCAGCGTTTGACCCATTGAAGGCCATATTCAATTTGGCAAAAGCCCTTCAAAGGTCCCCATTTTGAGTCTCACCTCTGAATCCCTGGTTCTTCTGTTGGTTACCGGCTCACAGGTACCACTGACTTCTTCAACACGGTGCCCAAGGATCTGCACATTTGGACTCTGTGTTTACAGGTGTGGCTCTGACTACTCAAGGGCTTCACACCTCCCCTCGCCCTGCCGATGTAGGACCCCACCCCGGTGTCCTGTGGGAGTCGTCTGACTGTCCTTCAGTCTACCATCTCTGGTCTTTCCTGCATCTCTTATACGGAAAGCTCCTTCTGTGACAGAGCCTCCCCAAGTCCCTTTCTCCCACGCGAGCTCAGAGTTGGCCGATTCCCCTGTGCTGCTAAGTGTTGATCTGCGGGTTGTCCTGGCTCTTGTTCCGGTGGCTTATTGAAACTTTGCTCTGTGCTTCTTCCCAGACCCAGAGCCTGTGGCTTCTTTGTGCTGTGCTCTCATCGAGCCCACAGAGCCACTTCCTCGTTGGAGAAGGGCACTTCAACAACGATTTATTGAGTTGAGTACATTGCTGCCCCTGAGGTTTATATGATGGAAAGTACAAATGAACATTAAGGAGAAGTTTATAGGCCCTGCTAATGAAAACAGTCAGATCCTGGCGATTAGAGAGTCTGCAGATGTCTATTCCAGGCTAAGGCATGGAGGAAATGCTTCTTCACGAACTCAGGAAGGAAGTGCACGAGGGGGCACGTGAGCTTCTGCTGTTGATGCTTGCAGAGCAGCAATAGGGAAGTGGCGTTGACTCGAGTCAATTCCCCCACAGTTGGTATATAAGCGACCCCCAGCAGAAGGAGGCTCCAGACCTCCCTCTCCTCTCCTCTCCTGAGTCCTCTCCTCACTGCATCCGAGTCCTTTCTACTCACACCATGGGTTGCTGTGGCTGTGGAGGTTGTGGTGGCTGTGGCGGCTGCGGTGGCTGTGGAGGCTGTGGAGGCTGTGGTGGCTGTGGCAGCTGTGGAGGCTGCTGTGGAGGCTGCTGTGGCTGCTGCACCCCCGTGATCATCTGCTGCCGCCGCACCTGCTGCGGCTCCTGCGGCTGCGGCTGCGGCTGCGGGAAGGGCTGCGGGTGCGGGAAGGGCTGTTGCCAGCAGAAGTGCTGCCAGCAGTCCTGTGGCTGCAAGAAGCAGTGCTGCTGCTAGGCCACCGCCCGGCTCCTGGGCAGGTGCAGCTGGAAACTGCTGTGGGTAAGATCCCTGTTCCGGCTGCTCCTCTGGCTTCTAGGTCACAAGCATGACCTAAGCCTGTCACCAGCCCTTTAAAACCCTACATTGGCACCATCCACTTCCTAATGTCCAACCAAAGTAATAAATGCTGCTTTCTCTGTCAATCACCATTCAAATCATGACCTCAGCCCAAAGCTGTCGAGATGGTTCATGCTGTGCCTTCTTGAAATGACTCTAAACGTCTTTATTTATGTCCTGGTTTTACCATTGCATTGGCAGATTTTGTACACCAAGCAATTCTTGTCTTAATAAATTATACTAAAATCAGTTTCAAAGAGTTGTCTCATTCTCTTTTCAGTCTCTAAACTGTCCATGGGGAAAATGAATTTTATCTCAACAGATAAGACCAGTGTTGTATGTGCAAAAAGCCCAAATTGAGATAAATTGCTTGCAGGAGACACAGATTAAGGGACGGCTAATACTTTGTGGGTTTATCGAGAAGGGATGGATGGGTGGCACGTTCTCAGCCTTGGCACTTCAATGTCATAAACCAGAAAACTCCCCAAATCTCTTCCTTGGTGGAGTCTTTGCAATTAAAACCTGGTGAAAAAAAAATTCATCAACCTCCAAATGCTCATAGGATCGTGTAGGAACAAGGTTGCCTTTGAGACATAATTCCTGAAGGTCCCTTTCTGACGCTCCTAGAGTTCTTTTCTACCACGTGTCGATCTTGGTGGCCCTGGCTTCATTGCTGAGAATACTTCAAAAGGCAACGTAGCCAGAGGACTTGGGCCGTGCTGCATCTGTTGACATTTAGCTATGTAGTCTATGTTGTGCCTCCTCTCAACCATGGCTCATTACAAAACCTTTCTGTGCTCTGAGTTATCTCTCCAAGATCCAGACAACTGGGCTGCACTCTAGCCTCGTCAGGTACTGGGGAATCAGTTTATTAGTCGCTCCAAACCAGAGGGTCAGCTTTAGTTATAACACGACATCAGCATTAGAATCATAGCAATCAAACCACCTCCTGATAAACACGTGCACAAAAAACAGTATCCCCAAACACCTCTTCTGAAAATGTCACATACGGCTCCTTGGTCTTTCTCTGTGTAGACTCCAGATTCCTGAACCATTGTGGCCTATTTAGCAGCAAAGTGAGAGTAAAAGGAGGCAGGTGGGGCCTCCACTTGGGGTGGGGCAGTGAGGCTGGGGCCAATGGAGGCTGAGCTCCTTGGTGTATCTCCCAGGAGGACATTATTTCATCAACCCAAATAGACCCCCAAAGAGTGTTTTATTGTCACTCAAAGCAGAGCTGAGCACAGGATAAGAGCTTACGTAGGTAGAACCGACCCAGTGAATAAACAAAAGAAATTCAAGTTCAATAACCACCTTTGATAGGACCTCAAAATAGGAGTCCAGAGAAAGGTAATCTCTTCCCCTTGGGAGTCAGGAGAGTGTGCGGACGAGCCTCCTAGACTCCAAGTTGACACAGTTCCCACCTGCCAGAGCCCTGAGCCTCTACCACCCTCAGGCTAACCCCAGGTCCTTTGTTACTCTCAGCATCGGGGTCCATTGAAGGAGTCTTCAACTTTGACTTGACCTTTTCCTCCCATGCACATCCTTCCAAACGCCTCGACCTGCAACAGGACGAGTCCCAGTTCATCCACCTCTCCCCAAGGCAGCTGTTCCTCACCGAGAATCTCTTGAGTTCTTTTCCCCTCAGCAGCATTGATTAGCAGAAATCTGGGATGTGCAGCCTCCTCCTAGGGTCTAATACCCAACTCTGCTTAGGATCCTGCTCTCCCCATCCCACATATTGGAAATGTGAAGTTGTTTTCAGTCAGTGGAAGTAGAAAATGCGGACTGAAGTATTTGCTGGGTGTCACCACCCAGTGTTGACATGGATCTGTGAGAAAAGTCCAGGAGGCAGCATAAGTAGATAGCATTCTTTTGTTTTAAAGAGAGGGACAGTGAGAGAGAGAGAGAGAGAATTTTTATGTGGTTTTTCATGTGGCTTTCATTGCTCTGAGACTTTGTTGTGGACGTGGTGCTGGGGTTTGAACTCCCGTACTTGCACATGCCAGACAAGCGCCGTAACCGTCAAGCCACCTCTCCAGCCTAGATATCATTCTTTTTAAAATGAGCTGTCAGGCTTGATCATGAGAGGAGACAGAGGAAAGACTCAGGGAAGCAGTTGATTCGACTCACAGGTCCTGGAGGGATGGCATCACCGTGTGACAAGAGGGGGGTCACCTGGGAGGGAGGACTGAGGGCGAGGGCTCAGACAGCCAGGTGAGGAGTGGAGGGTGGACCATGAGCATGTTCATAGGGGCTGGCGGGGCTTTCAAGCAAAAGGCAGAAGGGGTTTCGTGGTAGCCCGTGAGCGTTACTAGGAGTCACTCAGGGAGGACAAGGAGGGCAACTTGTGGACCCTAACTCAGTGCACCTGGCCACCAGGGAGGCTTGGGATCTATGTCACAGTACTTCACTGGTGAACATGCATGTCCCAGACATGGTTCTGGGTCCTACTGGGGATTCTTTCCGCTAAATAGGTGACAACGTACTACTGGGGATTCTTTCCGCTAAATAGGTGACAACGTACTACGGAACAGAAAAGTGCACATCAATCATGGTTACTAGACACAAAAGCAGAGGGTGTGTGAGACTGGGAACACCGATCACCAGCAAAATCGCATAAGGGAAGCACACAGATATGAGGTCTCTCTGCTTTGCTGGTCTTTTTTGATGGGTTGAATCACCCCCATCATTCATATTTGAAGTCATAATTCCAAATACCTGTGACTGTTACTGGAGATAGACAATATTTTTAAAGAGGCAGTTGGGTTAAAATGAGGTCATCAGGGTGGGTCCCAATCCAGTATGACAAATGCTTTCATAAGCAAGGGTGATTAGGACCCAGACCCGTAGGGAGGGAAGACCACAGGAACACAGGAGGCCACATCGATGAGGAAACCCCTGCCACAGCTCTCAGCCTGGAGCCCTCTTCGCCACTGGTCCAAACTACACTGAACATGACAGAGAGAACCTGCGCTGGCAAGTTCATGGGGAACAGGAAGCCACGGACTTGGTGCCTGGAAGCTATTCTGAGTGTGTTCAGGAAAACAATGTCCCCACCTCTGATAGGCGTACCTAGGCAGATACCAGGCTTGGCCATGGATGTACACCTTTGTTCATGGACCTCCTCACCAAGGTCACCCCATGGCAGGATCTGCATCACTGCACAGGCCTCAGGCCCCCAGACGCACCTTGGTATCTTAGAGCCTCTCAGTGAATATGGGTTGATAGAGACGGAATAATTTTCTTCTGAAAATTTTTAATGCTTCGAAAGACAGAAATATTATGGTCTGAGTCGTAAAATATCATTTGTCCTTCCATTTGAATCATTAAAGTGATTGATAGGTATTGGGAGATAGCTACAGTCTAGCTTCCTTGTAGGTATAAAAGAAACAGATACTACGCTTACAGAGAGGCTGTTCTACTGGGATCCCCTTCCCCAATCTGGCAAAAGGGCACAGATTAGAGGACTGATCAAGGACCCTCCAGGCTGAAGAATCTATAAAAATGGAAGAAATGAACCAAAACATGCATCAAAGTTTAATTTACTAAAATCTCAGATTATTTAAAAGAAACCCTAAGTCTTGATCGCATTCTAATTGTGGTTGGATTGATGTAGACAAAAGCAACTGTAATTCTCTTGAAGACAAGCAGTGAGTTCAGAGGTTGCTTCAAGAGAATCGTAAGAACTCAGATCCATCCCATGTCCGTTGATGCCTACCCATTTAGCACCACCCGATGGCGTTAATTGTGTAGTTAGGGAGATGGAGGAGTTAGATAAATAATGCCCATGTGTTCAATGTGCATGACTGGCCGAATTTATGGGTGGAAAAAACCCAAAGCAGAACAGTAGCCAGCCCTGAGATTCTGCCCTCTAGGCTATGGCCCCCGCAGGAGGAAATCTAAAACCAGTGCAGTCATCCTCAGCTCAGCGAATTTGCCTGAATTGTTTCCTTGTGAACAGAACAGGATTTTGAGCACATTTTGGGAAGTTGACGACCTGTAACCAAAACACCTGCCTCAAAATCAAACTCAGATGGTAGATAAAAACTTAAGTTCTAGCGTGGCATGCACATTGCTACCTGCCGTGCACTGAGCGCAGAGCAGCAGAGGTGGGAGGGCTACTCAGTGTCACTGACTGCTCGGCCACCATTGCTCATTGCTGACCAACAAAGTTGTTGGTTTTTTTTTTTTGGTACTGGGGATTGAACCCAGGAACACATTACCACTGAGCTACATTCCCAGTCTGTTTTATTTATTTATTTTTGTTTTGAGACAGGGTCTTGCTAAGCTGTTGAACGTCTCTCGGCATTCCTGAGGCTGACCTCAAACTTGAGATCCTCCTGCCTCAGCCTGGGGAGTTGTTGGGATCACAGGCAACTTAGCCTAGAGGGCAGAATCTCAGGGCTGGTTACTGTGCCCAGCTCACCAAAGACATTTTAAGAAGGATTGAGATATTTCAGGATGTGGGATATGTTTCCACCCAAGTAAAGATGAAGAGAAGTGTTCAATGATAAATTTATATTTTATTAGGATTTTAAAATAGCCACTGACAACTAGGAATGCAGATCGAAACGATGCAGAGATAAAAAGCATAAGAACGGGAAGAAAATAATCATACACCTCAAAAAGAACGTGGGGCCATGTCCCTTTTTGATTGAGCACAATGCTGTGGGCTCTTTTAGGGGACGGGCTCTCTCAGGCCTGCTGTGGACTGCTCGTTATTTATGATAGGAGGACACTGCACACCAAAGCGGAAAAGACGGTGGCCCAGCCTGCAGAAGCTAAGTCCCAGGATCCCAGAGGACAGGTGTGCTGGTGAAGAGGTTGGAGGGAAGTCACCTGCATCTCCTGCCCAGGAACTGGGCTGCCGCCTAGCAGCAGCACTGCTTCTTGCAGCCACACGACTGCTGGCAGCACTTCTGCTGACAACAGCCCTTCCCGCAGCCGCAGCCGCAGCCGCAGGAGCCGCAGCCACCCGAGCTGCAGCAGGTGCGGCGGCAGCAGCAGATCACAGGGGTGCTGCAGCAGCCACCGCAGCAGCCACGGCAGCAGGGGCAGCAGCCAGAGCAGCAGCCGACCCGGTAGCATCTGCAGGTGGTGCAGCTGCCGCAGCCACTGCAGCCACCACCGCAGCCACCACAGCCACCACAGCCACCCCCGCAGCCACCGCAGCCACCACTGCAGCCACCGCAGCCACCACCGCAACCTCCACAGCCACAGCAACCCATGGTGTGAGTAAAAAGGACTTAGGAGCAGTGAGGAGAGGACTCAGGAGAAGAGAGGGAGATCTGGAGCCTCCTTCTGCTGGTGGCCCTTAAGTACCAACTCTGGGAGAGGAGAGGGAGGGCACATGACCACTTCCTTATTCCTGATCTGCATGCAAGAATCTCAGCTGCTCTTATTTACTTCCCTTGTTCAGATATCTTGTTTTCTCCATATTTTCAGTTTTATTTATTGTTTCTTAAAATTGCATTCCAGTATAAACAAAAAAGGCCTAAAAGTTCCTGGAAAGGATTCTGGGAGCCACGGGCAAGACTAGATTGTCAGAGAAGGGCAGCCTCCTCCCTCTTCCCACAATGCCTGCAAAACATACACCTGGTGTGTGAGCTGGCAGGGCTCCCAGACCAGAGCCACGGCCAGGAGGCCCTGGGTCCCATGAACTGTGAGCTTCTGAGGTGCAGCTGAGCCGGCCTTAAGGCTCAGTCCGGGACTTCAGAGCTTGAGGGACAAAGCAACACCGGCAACGGAGGATGGGAAATGACGGCAGTCAGAGGCCTCAGCGCTGCACTGAGCAGTGGGCTCTGCTGGGGCTGCATCTTTACTTCAACCCTTCACTGGAAGCATGCCGTTGTGATTGGTCGTCTGCACATCAGGCCTCAATGAGTGTCTTAAACCCAGAAATAAATCTCTGTAGAAGTCTGTGTTTTCTTGGTGCAGTTCTTGTGATGTGTTGCTTTGGATGAGGGGGTAAGGGAGAGACTTTGTCCTTGATTGAATGATACCAAGTAAAACATGAAAGAGTCACCCCAGTGCTAAGCAGCCCACCAGGGGCCCTGGGGCTCCTGGGGCTCCCAGCCTGGTAAACTGTTCTCAGGAATTCAGTGAGGGGAAATGCTGGAAGTCCCTAGGGCCGATAGCTGGTGGCAGGGGGTGTGTGTGTGTGTTGCTAGGGACAGAACCCAGGCCCTCACAGATGCTAGGCAAGAGTTCTACCACCGTATAATTGAGTTACACACCAAGCAAACATAATTTTTCTTTCTTTCCTTCTATTTCTTTTTTCAAGTCAAGGTCTTGCTATGATTCCCAGGCTGATCTTGTGGGCTCAAGTGATCCTCCTACCTCAGCTTCCCAGTGCCTGGGACTATGGGTGTGTACCCCAACATCCAGCAATCAGCATTTGTTAGTGGCCCCGGCCCCTCTGTGTGGTCTTTGGATCAGAGAGAGGTTTTTCAAGGGTTCAGGGGTTGCTTGAACTGGGAGTGGTTGCTGTGGAATGATGGCTGTGTGAACAGGTTTACAGCTTTTAAGGCGACAGAATCAACAGGATTTGGTGAGAACAAACACAGGACTGAGAGAAAGGAAGGACTTGGAGATGGCTTATATGCCTTGACCACAGGGGGATAAGAAGTAGTGCAGGAAGCACTGGGTCAAGGGTCGGTGATCATGTGACATCGGAGGTGCCTCTGAGACCCGCTACAGAGAAGACAGAATCTGAGAGTTGGCTATGAATGGATTAGGTGTTTGGAGGAGATTCTAAGCAGGGAGAGTGAGAAAGAGAGAATCAATTTTTATTTATTTTTCCATCTGGTTTTAGTTTTTCCAACACTAAGTTCTAGATGTGGTGCTGGAGTTTGAACCCAGGTCCTTGCACATGCCAGGCAAGTGCTCCCACCTCTGAGCCACTGCTCCAGCCCAGGAGACACACTTTCGAAAAAAATTAGGGAAAATATATGTGCAAATTCAATCCATGGTCGTGGTTATGAGCGTGACCAATCAGGACGGACTATCAGGGTGAGGAGGGAAAGGAATGTTGTATCACGACTTTCAATACACAATTTGTTTTTTTTTTTTAAGAATGTCATTTCTTATAAATATTCTTTTGGAAGTATAGTGAGGAACATGCAAACTCACAAGCAAATTGGCCAATGTAATGGTCTAGAGGGTTCACTTATGTAGAGCTCAGGAGCCTTATTGAGAGACGATGCGCTCCGTTCGGAGGATCATGATTTCTGCCTTGCAGCTGAGAGCTCCTGTTGGCCAGGGGGATGCACCGGTCAGCACCGGGAGAAAACTATTGCAAAGAGATAGGGGAAAGGCTGGGAGCAACCTGAGCCTGTAGTGAATTCAATCTGAAAGGTCGGACTGTGTTGCTATGAAAATGAAGATTGCCTCTTAGAGGTCAGCATCTCCTAGCTTATTTCTAAAATGGTTTTGAAAAAGAAAAGTTAATATTAGCAAATGCATTGGCTCAAACGAAGTCTGTAAGGATGTAAACAAGTGAGAGCCCTAGAGGGTCTCACTGTGGAACTACAATAACAACAAGGAAGTGACCACTGATCATGGGTGCTGGGTCTTTCCCCAAGACGGTATTTAAGGGCCCCCAGCTGAAGGTGGCTCCAGACCTCCCTTTCCTCTCTCTAGTCCTCTCCTCACTGCACCTGAGTCCACTCTACTGAAATCATGGGTTGCTGTGGCTGTGGAGGCTGCGGTGGCTGCGGAGGCTGCGGTGGCTGCGGCGGCTGTGGAGGCTGTGGCAGCTGTGGAGGCTGTGGAGGCTGCTGCTCTGGCTGCTGTGGCTGCTGTGGCTGCTGCACCCCTGTGATCTGCTGCTGCCCCAGCACCTGCTGCAGCTCCTGCGGCTGTGGCTCCTGCGGCTGCGGGAAGGGCTGCGGCTGTGGGAAGGGCTGTTGCCAGCAGAAGTGCTGCCAGCGGAAATGCGGCTGCAAGAAGCAGTGCTGCTGCTAGGCGGCTGCCTGGCCCCTTCACCAGCAGCCCCTATTAGTAAGACTTCTGTCCTTTCTGTCCTGTCTGTTCTCTCCCTGTCTCTGGATCCCATTTCTGATTTTTCCTGCATTTCAAGTCTTTCGGCCTGAAAAGTTTCCACGCTAAAAGGAACCATCTCATTGAAAACCCGAGTGACGTCTCAGTCCCTGACCTCTGCTGGGGGAGTCCTATCCCCAGTGGTCCGCTGGCTGTTTGATCACTGCCTTTCTCTTCCCTCTCTCTTCTACTCTTCCTTCTCTACAGGCAACACTTATTTCCCTTTTTCCTTTGAGTTCTTACTTATTATGTAACAAATCCACATTCCTAATAAAGCATATGCCCATAAAAAGTACTCTTTTTTTCTTGTGTTCTGTTTAACTGAATTCTTGTCTGTCTGAAAGCTGAGCAATGTTTATTTTTGAGCAAAAGCTTTGAAGCACTTGCAATGGTGGGGTCACATAAGAAGCTATGGCCAGCTGGGCATAGCAGCATATTGCTGTAATTCCGGTGGCTCAGGAGGCTGAGGCAGGAGGATCACAAGTTCAAGACCAGCCTCAGCAATTTAGCAAGGCCCTAAACAACAAAATAAGACCCTATTTCAAAATAAAAAATAAAAAGGGCTGGGATGTGGCTTAGTGATTAAGTGCCCCTGATTTCAACCCCCTGTACCAAAGGGAGGGGAGAAGCAGCAGCTCCCTAGGACTAGACCTTGTGGGGGACAAACCCTTCCTCAGTGAAATATTAATTTGTCTCTGCAAACCCCCCTCACTCATGCCCTCAATGTGTATCCCCCCAGAAGATTCATGGTCCCTATTTTATTGATCTAATATAACTTGGTCCTTGAATTGCTGCCCCACTTACCAAACATGATCATTCCTCTCAAGATCCAAAAAGAGAAGTGAACGGCAGGACTAAGCCTGTGGTTTTGTTGAGTTTCTTTTTGCAAAATTTATTTAGCCAAATATAAGAATTAAAATGTAGTTCTACAACTGGCTGGAATCCAGAGTCTCTACTTAGGTGGCCCATGTTAGTAAGTGAGGCCTGATCCGACACGGTTTCCTTCCACAGCGTGTGAGATCCCTTCGTGATATGCTCCCCCAGTTCATGTATGTAAAGCTTGAGAAACTCACGCAGGTCTTCCGGCATGGAGTGCACTGCCTCCCGTGCTCATCCTGCAGGGCCTGCTGGGACTTGAGTGTAGTTTCAGTCTCCAGCAAAGAGATGATCTGCAGGTTTGGAAAAGCAACTCCCTCAGGGTTGCTACTGCATGCCCTTGGGCAAAGGAGAGCTGACCTGCATGGGAGGCATAAGAGAGGGCACCTGCTGGAAAGATCCGGCAGACTTCGGGGGTTCGCTCTCCCCAGCTTCGGTAGGATTTGCCATACTTCTGATTTCTGCAATTCCATTCCTTTCCAATGGATGCCTGACTTTCTCATAAATACTCAACCAGGCTCAGAGTCCAGCCTGCTTTGTAATTTAGCCACTTCCAGGATGAATGAGATTTTGGGTTTATGCAGTCTCTGAGCTGGGAATTCAAAGTCCCGGAGCTCATCCTTCTCCTTCCCCTTGCTTCAGTGGTTGGGAGCACTCATGTGATAACAGAGGCAGAGACTGGAGTGTTTGCCAACAAGCTACGCATTGTCCGGGATTGCTGACCACCAGGAGACACCAGGAAGAGGCAAGGAAGGACCTAAAGCTTTCAGAGGGAACAGTTCCTGCCAACACCTTGATTTCAGACCTACCCTCCAGGACTGGGGAGAACAGGATTCTGTTGTTTTGGGCTACTGGGTGTATGTGAATTTCCTAGGGCAGTCCTCAGTGTCTCTAGTCATATCACGCTGTGACTACTAGTCCTTTCTTTAAGACTGCATAAAAGATTCACTGTGGCTTTAAAAATAACCAGATTTGTTAACTAATTCCAGAAAACCCAGAAACAGTTCAGAAAGCTTATTAACATTATTTTCCTTGGGGCTGGAGTGGTGGCTCAGCAGTTACAGTGCTTGCCTGGCATGTGCGAGGATGTGGGTTCCAATCCCAGCACCACGTACACAGTAAAGTGTTGGAGCAACAAAAGCCACATGAAAAACTAAATAAAATTGATTCTCTTTTTTAAAAAAAGATTCTTGGGGCTGAAGTGGTGGCTCAGCGGTTACAGCGATTGCCCGGCATCCGCAAGTACACGGGTTCAAACCCCAGCACCACGTACACAACTAAGTGTCAGAGCAATGAAAGCCATGTGGAAAAACTCAATAAAAATTGATTCTGTCTGTCTGTCTCTCTCTCTCACTCTCACTGTCCTTCTCTCTTAAAAAAAAAAAAAAAGAAATTCTTTCCCTCTATAACCATGACTGCTACCAAAATCCACATCAGTCTGGGTTCCTCCTGAGAAACAGAACAAGTAGGACATAGAGATGAAGACTTCTAGTTCATGACTTATCCGAGGTGGTCCAAAATTCATACGGCAGGCCATCAGGATGGTGGGTAGAACCCTGGGGCAAGGACTGAAGCTCTTGTCCACAGACCGAAGTTTCTCCTTTTCAGGGCAGCCTGAGTTTAGGGTCTTTCAGTTGATTGAATCAGGCCGACCCAGACACTGTAGGATTATCTCCTCTAGTTAAAGTCAGCCAATTATGGACTCACATCTGCAAAATACTTCACAGTAACGCCTAAGTTAGTCCTCGAGTGAGTAAAAGAGGATAGAAGCCTAGTCAAGTTTACACATAAAACTGACCGTTATAAATTGAATTGAAATTTTAAATTAATCTAGGAATTGAAATTGTCATATTTCACCATTCCATGCAATGACCTGGAAAATTTAACTGAAAAATTCTTTTGATTTTTTTTTTTTTTGCTCCAGTTTGTGAGAATTAAATATTTGTTCCCATTCTAGCTAATTTGTCCCCTTTTTAACTTTTTATGCTGATTTATAATATTAGTATAAAAATTGTGGCGATCACTTAGCTTGCATTAGATGTGTCCTATATACTTCTTTATCGACTGCTGAAATCAAATCATATTTTATAAGGTAAAGTCTAGAAGGTTAATATAGTACTTATTTATTGAAATCCAAACAAATCACACTTTTATAAGGTAAGGCCTGGAAGGCTAGTATAGCTCACTCATTGTAGGATAGTTTATACTTCTGCTCTTAGCTGGTCCCTACTTTGTGGATTTCCACGTTGTCTGGGGTGGACTTGCAAGTGATGAGAGGAATTTGGGGTTCCATTTGCTCACTGAGACCATGTAGAAGGCTTATTTCAACCGGACCAGCTACATCATTTGGTTTTTTTACCCGACTCACCGACCAAGAGCCAAGGTTTTGAAGAGGTTCACAATGGCCCAGTCTTTCACCATACATTAACAAATATGTTTATTATGTTATGAGGCGTTTACACTTAAAACCTCTTGCTTGTTCCTTCCTGATCACAAGCCTAGTTTTATCTTTTCTTAAGAAAAGGTATATGTGTGCAGTAGGCATTCTGTTATAGAGTGTTTGGGCTGATGCCATGCTTGAGATTGTCATTTCTTCATCTCTTTTAAAGCCAAAGTTTTGAAAAAGTTGTCTGTATCTTGTCTCTGATTTCTCTCTTCACACTTTCTTTTCTTTCAAATTGTTATTGTTTTTTTTTATTAGATGAATATGGAGTTACAATTGAAGGGGAACCGTTATCAAACATTCAAGAACAAATGTATATATACTTAGTTATCCAGGGCTAATGCCATGTCATGGATGCCCAGCTTGGGTTCCCCATGTTGCTGTTTCCCCCAGAAGAACCCCTGAGTTAAATGGATATCTCGTTCACACTTTTTCTTAAACCTATTCCTTTCCATCCTCTGCCCGTGGTGGTCAGCAATGCCATCACCTTGGATGGTCCAGGGTCAGGGGTCTGCGCTCACCATGCGGCAGTAGTGTCACCATGACTGCCTTAAACAGGAGCATGCTGGTCTATAAAGCATTTCAACAAAACATTAAAATGCCTCATGGTTTTAGCACCACATGTTTTCAATCAGCGCAGCTTGTCCTCTAGGTCCCCCGAAGGTGAGACCTATGTCACCGGGCTTACAGCAGAATAGATTCCCTCATTCATTCAGAGCCTACGGGGGAAGGAGGAACATTTGCTAGAATGGAGTGTGCAAAACTTCTCATTAGAAAAATTCCAGCAATGACTGAGCAACGACTGAGAAATTACTTCCACACACTAGAGACTAAACAAAAAAGTAAAAATTTACTACTGACTCACATAAAATGGATATTTGACCCTGAAGGTAATTAATGAGGTACTGACTAAGAGATCATGGGAAGACCACTGATCATTTCTTTTTATCTGTAGAACTAGAATAATCACAATACCTAATCACACCTTTATTGTAAGGATTAATTGAGTTATTCATACGAGACATACAGAAGTACATCTAGATAGTAAGAAAACAATAAATTTTAACTGTGTAGCCCTGAAACTCCCCAAATCTGAGTTTATACTCATATAGTATATATATATATGTATGTATGTATATATTGTATACATAATTAAAATGTGTATATTTTTATAGTGCATGTGTATGCACATATATTTTATAGCATAAACACATATGTATATTCATTTTATATATATCTATATATCTATATCTATATCTGTATCTATCTATATATATCTACCAGGTACAAGATGAAGATTCCACCCTGGTAGGTTGAATTGCTGTGTCTACTCAGCATCCAGATGGAAATGCAGGTGGGCAGCTGAGGGCTAAGGGGGAGAAGTCAAGGTGCAAGCTGTCATTTTTTGAATCATCAGGGTACAAATGCAGAGATTTAATGAGATCGCAAATATTCTATGGAGAAAAGAGCTGCAAGGACACCCTTAGGCTTTCCAAGGTTAAACCTGTGAGAAGAGAAGCCAGCAAAGAGACAGAAAGGAGCAGCCAGAGAAGGAGGAGGTCAAGAGTGCACGGTGTGCTAGAAGTCAGCGAGGAGCTGTTCTAAGGAGCAGAGAGCCACTTGGTGAAGAGGAGCACAGACACCTGACCCTGGATCAGCCAAGGGATGGCATTGACCACCGTGGGCAGAGGATGGATAGGAATGGGTTAAAGAAAAAGTGTGAAGAGAGAAATCAGAGATAGGACACAGACAACTTTTTCAGAAATTTGGCTTTAAAAGGGACGAAGAAATGACTTAATCTAAAACATAATGTTAGGCAAAACAATCTGCAGCAGACCGACTACTACATATATACATTTTTTCTTAAAAAAAAAAAGATAAAACTAGGTTTGCGATCAGGAAGGAACAAGAGAGAGGTTTCTAGGTATTGGTAATGTACCCAGAGGGTTAAGTACTGGAGTAGTTGTCTTAAAATTACCTGCTATAATGGGTCAACCAGTACATAAGTTTTCCATATTTTTCTGTATATATTTGATAATTAAAAGTGTTAAAATAAGTTTAAGAGATTTATAAAATCATGTGTAAGAAAAACACCAAAGATAATATTACTACTGAGTCACAAAACATATTTGAGAAAGAATATCTCAAATTATGTGTAAACCAGCATCATCTTAGGAACTCTAAAAGACTGCGTGAACTAAGTCTGGCTAGTTGGTGAAAGTTTGCCCCTTTCTGATTTAATTAAAAATGGAATCTGAAAATCATAAATATTAAGAACTAGGGCAGGAAAAAAGGATTCCAAAAGAGTTAAACACCAAGCTACAATCACACCTAAAAAGATAAACAATTCCTTGAGTCCATCAAGTCAGCAATGGAATTTCCCTGATTGAGAGTATTTTTAGCTTTATTGTGTGAATCAAGATTCAGTAAGATCCAATGTCGCCATTGACTGATCTTTCTCCTCAGGCCCTCTCAGTGTCTCATTTCTGCTTGTATTTTGTTCATTGAAAAACGAACCTGTAGTTCTCCAGACTCAGGTGCTTTCTCATGCATTCACAGATGCATTGAATGAATGCTTTTGTCTTCTCTTTCTTGTGGATTGATAGTTCAATCTAGGAGCTCATTTGCCATTTAGTGATAATTGACATGTCTTTATTTTTTTGCTTGTCCATTTTTCTTGCTCCTTAATTTTCCCCCTCCTTTCTTGAATTCTTGTGTTAATATTTTTCCATAGCATATGCTTTATTCCTCTTTTCTGTCTACAAATTGCGTAATGTACTTCTGATTTTTTAATAGCTACACTTGACACACTAACATCTTAAATAAAGCATAGCGTCAAGGGGAGTGGAGGTGCAGGAGAGGTCTGCCTCAGATATAGGCAGTAAGGTGGAGGATGATCTATAGAGAGCTTTAAAACAATACTAAAAATGATGAAACGCAATGGTAAAACTGTATGCATTGTATTTCTGCTGTGCAGAAGCAATGCTCAAAGATGATCGTGACAAAGCATGCCTCCCCGCCAGGGGACAGCTATTCTCCCCGATTGTTGTGCTACCTTTCTTACTCCATTCTTTATTGCTACGATAAAATATTCAAGGCCAGGGAGTTTACAAGTAATATAAGTTTATTTTGCTCCTGGTCCTGGGGCTAGAATGTCCAAGCATGGTGCTGGCCCTGCTTGGTATCTGGTGAGGACCTTCTTACTTCATAGAAGGGCAGAGGGTGTCACATGGTGAGATGGAGCAAGTGGGATAGCTTAGGTCATTCTTCCTCTTCTTATAAAGTTACTAATTCCATCAAGTGACCCTAGTGACCTCATCTAAACCAACCCTACCTCCAAATACCTTCAATGTATAATTTGGAGGTTAAGCTTCTAACATGAGCTTCCAGTGCTGGGCCACCTCATGGCATCCCCCCAGAGAGATACCACAGCTCAGTGATGGGTCAGGACTAGCACTTGGGCCTCTGTTGGGCACCCTTCTGGGGCTGAGGTGCCTAAGAAAACTGGTGTGGCATGTAAGGGTACAAGCCAGAGATCATTTTCTCTCTTAAGTCTTGTGGCAGTTGATTAAGTCATCAAAGCCACCCATGCCAAACCTGACTCCAGACCAAGTTCTGTAACATATTTGAAAACTGACTCTGTAAACATGATGATTGCAGGTCCTCTGCAATCTAAGGCTAATGTTGAGCTCTTGGGTGTCTTTGCAAGGTCTAGGACAAGGGTGATTCGTCTTGTAAACTGGTGGTGCAGCTAGCTGTTAGCCTCTGCAAGCTGCACACGAGATCTTGGAGAAATAACGAAAGGAAGCCAAAAATAAATAAATGAAAGCATCCTTGAGGGACATTTGAATTACTAACAATGAAGAAGCTGCTAAATAGGAAAATATATTTTAATGCACAAAAGAACATGGGGGAAATATATATGAATCAGACTCAAAAAAGTAGAAATTTAAAAAGTACTGTATACTGAATAAAAGTTCTAAAATCCCTGAATCCAAACAGCTTGAAGCTAGTTACTCTGATGTCATGACATTACAACTTGAGGTTAGCTGGAAGGATGTTCAGGATGACCTGGTTTAACCCTTGTGCTCTGACATGAAGCTTCTGATTTCTAGAAGCTGGATGCACCAAGATCACACCATGCAAGGTAGCAATTAGGACCTGAATGCTTTGACTCCTCCCTGAATTCAGTTATCCTAATTATACACTAAATGATATCTCCACCATATTTCTGGAATTTGGGAGTAGTTTTCCAATCCAGTTTTCAGGCAATAGAGGAAAACCTGTCACGCTGCTTTTGTAGTCTTACTTTATTTTTTAAGATGCTTATCTAAATGCTAAAATGTTTTGTTTTTGCATCTTTTAAAAGCTATATGGAACATTTTGTATAAAAGTAAATAAGAATAATCAAGACTTGTAACCTAATGTTAATTAGAAGCCCCTGAATTTTCTTCTTCCTTGATGGTAACCTGCGATCTTCAAATCCATTGAATCTTACCAATCTCCAAAGATCCTTCAGAAAGCAAAGAGGACCTGGAAAGTACTTTCAGTATTTGTAAGAGCCACACTAAACCACATCAAGATTAAAGTTGAAAAAGATAATAAATATATCTTTACATAAAAAAGTTTCTAACACATGAATTTTGGGGGCCACACTGAAACAATGGTATCAGGCTAGCAGTAACTTACCGATGATTTTTACCTTCTCCGGAAGTGCACAAAAATCCTGAGTTTTGAACATTCTTCTCTGAATTGCATGCCATTATTGTCCAGTATTTTAAAAAATGCCTCAAGATAAAAACGTAAGCATTTCTGTTTGTTTGTTTTGCCACAGATTCCTGAATGTTCACCTTTTTTCCTGAATCATGTGCCTTCCTTTGGGGATGACTTTCCTCCTTCCTCAAGTGCCTCTTTTGGAACCTGCTTTTGTATTGGTTTGCTGGTGACAACACACACACTCCACTTCTGTTGATCTGAACATGTTTTCCTTTTTCTCTTTTTTTCTGATATCATTTTGTGTATCATTCCAGGCTGGTAATTATTTTCCCCAACACTTCGGAGACATCGTTCCACTATTCTCCTGGCTTCCATTGTACCTGTTGAAAAGTCACTTGTCAATCTGATTGTCACTTCTCTTAGGTGATGTGTTTTATATCCCTCTGGCCCTCTTTTTCTTCCTTCCTTCCTTTATTTATTTGCAAGTGTCGGGGTGGAGATTTTCTGCAGCTTCACTACAGTGTGGTTAGATAAGAATTTCTTTCCAGTTATCCTTTTGGAGATTTTTTTTTTAGGTAAATCTGAGTATTCATGACTTTAATCTCTTCTGAAAAATTCTCAGTGAGCATTTCATTATCTGTCCTTCTGCCATTTCTATTATCTTCTCAAGTAACTCCAAACAGATATTTGCTGAGCTTTTTCACTTTTATCTTTATGTTTATTAGTATTTTTCCATATTACACTGCTCTGAGTTGATTTCTTCCAGTCAAATAACTTTTCCTTTTCCTTTATATGTATCTACATTGTTCTTTTTTTTTTTTTTATAAAAGAGAGAGAAAGTGAGAGAGAGAAAGAGAGAATTAATTTTATTTTTTTCATCTGGTCTTTGGTTGTCTCCACTTAGTTGTGTATTTAGTGCTGTGGATCAAATCTGAGTCCTCACACATGCCAGGCAAACACTCTACTGCTGAGCCACCTCTCCAACTTCTTCTAAATTGCTCTTAACATGTTTATTAAGTTTCTAATTCTAATTAATTTTATTTTTGTCTCAAATATTCATGTCCTTTATGATGTATCTTGTTCTAGTATAATATGCTAAACATATTTATTTTTATTATTTTATTTATTTTTCTCGTGCTAAAAGTAGTTCCTTCTATGTCAAATCTTTGTTAGTCTGACCATTCTATTTATTATTTTGATAGAGTTGTACACATTATATTTTTTGTATGATTTTGGATTTTTTAAAATCTTAAGCTCGAATTGGGTAGAATTTTATCTTTGTAATGCTTTTTGTTTGATGTGTGTGTGTGTGTGTGAGAGAGAGAGAGAGAGAGAGAAAGAGAGAGACAGACTGGGAATTGAACCCAAAAGTGCTCTACCACTGAGGTACATCCCCAGCCATTTTTATTATTATATTTCTTTGAGACAGGGTCTTGCTAAGTTTCCCAGGCTGTCCTTAAACTTATGACCCTCCTGCCCCAGCCTGAGATTACATGCTTGTGTCGCTGAGCCTGGCTTGTGGCAATGGTTTGATTTCAATTTTGGGGACATTCTTCTAGAGATAATTTGCCTTTGATACACCTGGGATCACTGCCAATCAGGATTACTTTAAACTGAATTTAAAAATGTTTTATACAGGGATAAGAGTGCTGGCTCAGCAGTTAGGGTGCTTGCCTGGCATGTGTGAATACGAATTTCAAACCCTACCACCATGTACACAACAAAATCTCAGAGCAATGAAAGCCACATGGAAAACTAAATAAAATCGATTCTCTCTCTCTCTTTCTCTCTCTCTCTCACTGTTCCTCTCTCTTTAAAAAAATATTTTAGACAGATGTAGCCTGCAGGAACTGATTTCCAGAGTTCTTTGAGTGTTGGTTTATGAAGGTAAATTGTTAGGGTAAATTCTAGACTCCATCCAAATTTGTCTTCTTGGTCTGGGTTTTCCCCCTTGTAATTTCACATTTTGTTCTGATTCACCATTTGGTGAAGGGGTAACCCTAGGGTTTGCCACTAAAACCGAAACTGCAGGTCACTGGGATACTAGCCGATCCATCGAGCCTACAACAGGCCATTTCCTTGTGTAGCTGGTTTCTTGTTCCTGCTTTAGCTTCTGAGGATTTTTCTTAGTTTCTTACAAATTCAGTCACTTAGAATTACATTAAAAAATTGATACGAATGACATTAGGTTTTTTGTGGTGTAAGGATTTTTCTGATATTTAGTCTGTTGTTGCTGAATGAAAATAAGCCTTTTATATTTTAATATTTTTTGAAAAGCCTGTTGCCTTTAATGGATAAGTTTTTTTTTTAATCAGTTTGACATAGACTTACGTATTGGAGGGAATTGGTGTTACATATTCACGCATACACGGATATTGACATAGTGAGACAGTAAGTTGAGGTTGATCCTAGACCAAGGTCCTAGACCCTCTTCTTCCATTCCCTGAGCTCATGTCTCCTCTGTAATCCCACCATACTACAGTTTCAAATGAACATATACGTGTATAATAAGTGTTCACATTTCTGAGGTTCTCTGCCTGCCTGTTTACAGCTAGGCTTCTAATGGGAGTTGGGTATGCCCTGTCGTATGCATAGTCCCCCTTGTCCACCCACCTCCCTTCTCCCTGCACCTTCATAGGTATGGTTCACCCAGCTGGGTAAGATTTTCTTAATTTAATATTTTTAAAAACACTTACTGAAACTTTATAAAATTTCAAACAACCCTGAGTAACCCCTCTTGTCCTTCAAGCTCACCCTCTCTGTGCTGTCCCTGCAAGGTCATTCCTTGAGGCCATCTCCAGAGAACAGAAAGGCAGGAAAGTAAAGCCATGTCCGAATGACCAGTACCCAAACCAACCAAAAATCTATATGTTATTTCCTTTGATCAGGAAAAGCTGGCCTCCAACTTCAGCTATTCCTTGAGTTACAATGTTAAAATAGTTCATGAAATAGTGGAGCCCTAGGCTGACAGACCACCCCTTTCCCACGTGAGAGTTCATGGATGTGAGATGGAACCCTGGGCTGAGCTCTCGGGACTGTCCAGAGTCTCATGCTCTGCACACAAGGGAGTCCGTACAGGGGGCCCAGATGGTGAGAGGGTGGCTAATGGCACCAGAGCACAGGAGAGGGGCCCCGGAGGAGGCAGCTCTAATGTTACATAGTACAATAGGGCACCTATGGTCTACAACACTGAATAACACATTTCAAAATAGCCAGAAGACTTTGAAGGTTCCCAACACATAAAGATAATAACGTTAGAGGAGACAAAAATGTTAATTACCCTGATTTGATTATTTCACATTGTGTATATGTATCTGATTATAGCAGTGTACCCCATATTTACGTGCAAATACTATGCCAATTAAAAAATAAAATAAAAAGTCAATTATGATATATGGGAGGCTGTCCAAGATCCAAACAAATCCCCATTTCATGCACTTAAAATAATAACATCTCTGTTTTTCTTTTCTGAGGTCATCTTTCTGGGTAGAGTGCCCGTAAGCCTTTGGGAATTATAACTAGAAATCAATTTTCATGATTCTAACTTTTATCTAATTAGAGGTAGACTAAAGTACCAGTTATCCTAGCTAGATGATCTAATGGAGTGAGCAATCGGGGGCCATCCATCAGCTGGTCCCAGAGCAGCTGAGCCCCGCGGCTGCAGGCCCTAGCACTGGGGAGGAAGGGTCACTTTGCATTTCCAAGTGAGGATGCCAGAGAGGAGCAGCCCAGCACCCTGGTTTTTATGAGATCTGGCGCCACTGTGCCTGGCTGGCCTTTGCCCTCTGTTTTTCAAGTGTACTTCTCAAACTTGGTGATAAGAGCTGCTTTTTGATCTTATATTTAAAGTCCCTCAGGGAAGGGGAAGGGTGAAGGTTATGAGATTGGGGTGGGGGTCAACTCCCTTGATCTGTTCCCCATTTCACAGGGTCTCTCTGCAAACTAGGGGTTGGGATGGGGGTGTAACTGGGGAGAGAGAGAGAGGGATGGAGAGATCTGATAATGAGTAGCCCACAGTTCCTTGATACCTTGGGGGGTGCTATGATGATGATGGTGGTGATGGTGGCTGGCACCGAGGTTTGAATCCAAGGGCACTTAAAGACTGAGCCACATCCCCAGTCCTCTTTATCTTTAATTTGAAACAGGGGTCTCACTAAGTTGCTGAGGCTGACTTTGAACTTGGGATCCTCCTGCCTCAGCCTCCCAAGCCATGGGGATTACAGGTCTGTGCCACTGCACCCACCTTAAAGGATTATTTTTAATTGGTAACTGTTTTGAGATGTTGTGTGGTTATTTACCCACCTCCTCCAATACCCTCTTATATTCAGAGTTTTTAAATTCCCTCTCTTTTTGTAAATAAGTTCTCCCAAAAGCATTTTAGGTCATCAGTACATCACTCTTCTCTCGCCTCAGTTCATAGTTACTGCTCCTTGCACAACTAGCTATACACTTAAACATCATTACTAATCTACCCCTCGGAGTTTTCTAGATGAAGTGTAAATGCTCCTTTTGACTTTCCTTATGAGTCTTTCCCCCTAATCTGTCAGTCATCTTGGAAGATATACCTTGAAACCTCTTTTTAAGATCAACTTACCCCTTTTAAAACTGGGAAATCCATAATTAGTCTATATTCGCACATTAGGGAAACACCGAGAAAATGAGAAAAGTGCTTCAGGGTGTCTCCTGGAGCCACTGGCTCTGTTTGTGTTCTCCCCTGTTCAGATTCCAGCCTGCTATTTATTTATTTATTTATTTAGATGGTGCTGGGAATTGAACCCAGGGCCTCATGCATGCTAGGCAAACACTTTACCGCTGAGCCACGTCTCCAACCCAGATTGCAAACTTTTTTTTTTTTAAAGAGAGAAGGACAGTGAGAGAGAGAGAGAGAGAGAGAGAGAGAATCAAGTTTTATTGAGTTTTTCACATGGCTCTTGTTGCTCTGACACTTAGCTGTGTACATGGGTGCTGGGATTTGAACCCGTGTACTTGTGCATGCCATGCAAGCACCATAACCGCTGAGCCACTGCGCCAGCCCCCAGATTCCAACCTTTTTTTTTTTTTTAAGGAGAGAAGGACAGT
This sequence comes from Aplodontia rufa, assembly GCA_004027875.1. Taxonomy (NCBI): domain Eukaryota; kingdom Metazoa; phylum Chordata; class Mammalia; order Rodentia; family Aplodontiidae; genus Aplodontia; species Aplodontia rufa. The sequence goes on along the minus strand of PVKS010003402.1, from coordinate 80,911 downwards.
GAGAGAGAAAGAGAGAGAAAGAGAGAATACATTTTTTATTTAGTTTTCCATGTGGCTTTCGTTGCTCTGACACTTCGTTGTGTACGTGGTGCTGGGGTTTGAACTCCTGTACTCATGTATGCCAGGCAAACGCAGTAACCACCCAGCCACGGCTCCAGCCCTGAGATTCCAACCTTTTAAAGTGGCATGTGGCACCACGTTCCCAGGGTATCGTAAGTGTAGAGTCAATGATAAGTGAACGTTTATGATGGAGATTTGGGGGTTTTAATCAATATGCTTTCGTATCATTGCCTCTCAGAAGTTTAATTAAAGCTCACTTAAGTAGCGTCCTAACAAATATCAAATTTTAAGAGGTTACTTTTTAAAACCAGGAATCTACAGGAGCACGGAGGTGTTTTTGGAGTTCAGGATAGGATTTGTCTTCTCTTAGGCCTTTGAACTCTGTTTTTTGCTTCTCCTGCTCTGGCTCTTAGCTCACCTGGTCCCTTCTTTAGGAGATGAGTTTTAAAATCAGTTTCCATGTATAAAGTTAATAGAAGGTTCCTCTAGCGCTGAAATGTCAGCAGAGACCAGATGATATGACAAAAATATCCTTAAATCTTAAATTTATATTTCTCTTGGTTGGAAAGGAAAAGAGATTTGGAGTTCTTGAGCTATTACGGCGCAAAAAAGGTAAAGCTTGCATTTTTTTCTTTTTGATCAAATTTTAGATTTTTTCCCCCGACCTTCAATACTATGTGACATCCTTTCACTTTGACAAAAAGCCCAGATGTATTTATTTGTCAATGAAGAGGACATTTTAGACAGGTTATATATAACAGTGGCAGACAGGATGACAGATGGATGGGTCATTTCCATCTCCAGTCCTGCCTGGCCTAACTCAGTTATAGAAATTCACTCATTTCAAATTAAGACATAATGGATTGGTAGAAATGTCTGGAGATAATTAACATTAAAGTCCTTAGAAAAACTTGGTGTGTCCTGAATGTGCTGACCAATATGTGTAGACATTATTCAATTTAGAAAAGAGAAAAGAGGTCCATGCATTGAGGACTCTGGGCCAGGAGTGAGTGTGTTAGGGGCCAGCGTTTACCCTGTGTATTGAAGGGGGCCCTACACTCTGTTTTATTGATGAGAAATGAGACACTAAAAAGCTTCTACCGTTGGAGCTCACTGCAAAGCCATCCAGGGACAGGGGAGAGGAATTCCAGGGGGGACGCAGATGGAAGAAGACTGTGCATTGATCATTGTTAAAGATGGGGTCGAGAGCGTCAAGCTTCTTTGCCCGTCTCTAAATTTTTTTTAAAAGTCATTTGAAATTTTTCAAAATGAAAAGTTTCTGAAAGGTCAGTGATTGAAACCGAGAATTTGTTGACTCCACCTTTGTTCTTTCTGTGTCATATCACACTCATGAAAATTTCTAAAACACTGGAGAGCAACTTGCAAGACATAAAAATTCAAGAATTTAACTTTATTTCAAAAGTTACAGTTGCTTTGTTGTGACTCAAAATGTGATCAGTCTATATGAATCTTAGTCTTAATACTTATTAAATGGGGACATCCTACTCTCTATTAGCCAGTGTGAGGATAAAATAGATTTTTAGAAAAATTTCTGGCATTAATTTCATTTGAGTTGTGTCTTAAAATTATTTCTTTTTGTCTTTTTGTTTTCCAAGAAAATAGCTCAATATATTAAATGTATTGTATTGAATATTTAAGGAATATGTAAGATTGACCATTTTGTCTATGAGACTGAGTAGGGTTATGGACTTTGTAAACTAAACATTAATGACATTGAATATTAAAGGAAAAACTTCCACTGTAGGCAATGAGACCTTCTCCCACTGGAATGACTTTGTAGCTGCAGCTTATACTGAGCTTTGATAGTCTCACCTGTTTAGTGAAAAGGTCACCTGTTTAGTGAAAAGGTCACCTGTTTAGTGAAAAGGTTTCTTAAGAAATAGAATATGTTAACCGCACCATCTTTATCCTTCTCAATACAAAATGATTCCACTGAAAATGTTATGCTAAATGAAAGAACCAGAAACAAAAGGCTGTAAGTGAGGGGCTGGAGTGGTGGCTCAGAGGTTCCGGCGCTTGCCTGGCAAACACAAGGACCCGGGTTCAAACCCCAGCACCATGTACACAGCTAAGTGTTGGAGCAACAAAGGCCATGTGAAAAACTCAATAAAGTTGTTTCTTTCGTTCTCTGTCTCTCTCACTGTCCCTCTCTCTTTAAAAAAAAAAAAAAGGCTGTAAGTGATACGATTGAGTTTACGTGGCCTTCTAACGTGACAAGCCACAGGGATAGAAAACCGATCACGGTTGGCAGGGTCTCAGGTGGACAGGAGGGTGTCACTGGGGTGAAGGAGCTGTTCTTCATCTTCGTTATGGTGGCTACGCAGCTAAGTTTGCTCAGATTCACAGAACTGAACAAGAAAGTGTGGACATATTGCTTGTAAATTATATTCCAAGTCTGATTTGAAAGTGTGCATATAGGCATAATTCACTGTATGTAGTAGCATATGTATACTGTATAGTGCTATCACATCACGTATGTGTGTGTGTGTGTGTATGTGTATCTAGTTTTGAACTCATGCCTCTGTGTCAGTGGTGCATGGTGGCTGCGCTCCTACCCGAGTGTTTATTGGAAGTCCTGGCCTTTGGTTGTCAGCCACAGTCACAGCCATGGTGGTCTGAGTCACCAAAGCAGCAAAGGTGTACCCTGATGTAAATTCCATGCCGAGATTTCACATCAATCTGAAACCTACCATCGCACACATGGAAGAGCTTAGTTCATGTGTGGGCTGTAAAACACCAAGCCATGAATATGCTCTGCTGAGGAAGCTCAGACTTAGGCTAACTCTTCCAGAAGCTCTCGTAGCAGAGAAAGAGGATTTAAGGGTGAGTAGGATAGTGGGATGTATTTTAATATTCCATGAGCTCAGATATATTGTGATATGAGTTTAAAACTAGTTAACCACTTAAAAATTAAACCAGGGCTGGAGCAGTAGCTCAGCGGTTACGGGGCTTGACTGGCATGTGCAAGGACCCCAGCACCACGTATACAACGAAGTGTCAGAGCAACGAAAGCCACATGAAAAACTAAGTGAAAATTGATTCTCTCTCTCTCTCTCTTAAAAAAAATTAAACCAAATGCTCTAGAACCAGGGAAACTGAACGTTGCTTGGGATTGATAGGTTTCCACTGTCATCTGATAGACATGTTGATAGGTGGAAACAGATTAATGTGCTCAAAGTTTGTTTATTTGGTTGTCAAATGAGTACTAGATAATTTTTTCTCTGGAAAATCTGCAAACTCTTCACTTTCACAGTTGATTAAGCCCTATAATTAATTCATTTTAAATAATTGTAGTGGGTTTTTAAATTTAATGCGTCAGTGGTAACATACATGTTTTAGAGTTTTTCCATGTAGTTGAGCCAAACATTTAAAACATGGATCTATTAAAAAATATGAAGTAAAAAAAATACGAAGTCAAGAGAAAAGTTTTAGCTATTTTTCCCATTCCAAAATTTTCAGATAAAAAAAATAAGTACAAGTATTTTAAGATTTTGTGATTTAATGAAAATGCATTATTTCTATGCAAATAATTACCAACTACACATAGAAAATCCCCAAAATAACCCTAGGTGTCACATAATAAATGTGACAGGTGGTCCAAAAGGGACTTTTAATTTTCAGCTACTTCTTTAGCTAACAATTTTTCCCTTGAACAAATGTTCTACTAGATTTATGCTTTGAAGCCTAGATTAAATCAAATGGCAGATTTCCTTTTAGCATGCAAATTATTCCATGTTGAATTCTTCACTTAATCTGTGCAGAATCCTGAACAGCTTGACAGTGATTGCTTGGTTTTGAATAAGACCAGTACATGTGGTCTTATTCAGAGAATTCAGGAAAAAAATCACAATTTTGATGGCAGGCTAAGAATGGCACTGAATCCTAAGATTTTCAGTCCAAATTCAGAAGTTATTTCCAAGGAACCCAAAATGATATGAAATCAAACTATATAAGAATTATTTTGAAGTTCCACTGAGTCATTTCACAGTGATATTCACGAGGCCACTGCGGAGATACAGAGCTTCCATCCAGGGAACATAGTTCTTGGGCAAAGAATTGTTGTAATTATATTGTTCTTTGGGGATTTAGCATGAGATACAGGTGAGCTTCTGGAATAGTTTATAATTTAAATCATAGAACCAGCTTTGAATGTTATTTGATCAGGTATGTATTTATAGATTTATGGGATTGGCATTTCCCAATTTACTCTATAGCTTAAAGAAAAATAATATTTTCTAAAGCATTTAAAATATTAGTTTGTGGGGCTGGAGCGGTGGCTCAGCGGTTTCGGCACTTGCCTGGCAAGCACGAGGACCCGGGTTCAAACCCCAGCACCATGTACACAACTGAGTGTTGGAACAACTAAGGCCATGTGAAAAACTAAATAAAGTTGTTTCTCTCTTTTAAAAAATATTAGTTTGTGCCTGTATAACAATGAAATGGTTAAATGGAATTTAAAAGCACAAAGTTTTGTTATTCATGTTGTATTAATTCACTTTTTTCCCCAAGAAATGTGAATCAAGTGCTTCACATGAAGCAAGAACAAAGGCTAATACCAGAGGCACACTAGTGACCGAGCCAGACAATGACTCTACCCTCATATAGCTTTGTATTCCATCCTGGAGGAAGATACATATCTGCCTCCTGATAGGATGTTGAAGGACAGAAGAAAAAAAAAGCATGATAACAATAAGAAAATAACAGTTAAGCTAAAAATAAGTCATACCTTTTCATAAAGAAAAGGTAGGCATAGTCAAAACCAAAAAATCTAAAAGAAGAAAAAAGAATAAAAAATGATTATGTTCAGGAGAACAAAAATGATAATTACAGCTAATTCCTTAAGCAAGCCAGGAGACAGTGGAATGACAATTCTTTAAAGTGTTGAAGAAAAAAAATTAACCTAGAATTAGAATACAGCAACAATATATGACCAAATGGATTTTTAGATAAACAGCATTTGAGGTTTGTCATGAGGGGTTTGCACTACAAAAAATCTGAAGTTCTTTAGGCTGGAAGAATTCAGAGTCAGTTGGAAAACTGGACTTACAGAAAGAAATGAAAGATACTGGGAATGATTGGTATATGGATGAATGTAAAAGACTGGGGTTTTTTTTTGCTGTTGAAAGCAAACTACAGAATGCATTGTGAGGTTTGTAACACACATAGGAGTAAAATAGATGAAACAATAGCATAAGGGACAAGGAGCAAGTGGAATTATACTGCTAGAAAGCATTTATACCCGAAGCAGCAAAATATTAGTTGAAGATGAAATGGTAAGTTAAAAATCGAATCCTGCAAAAATCGTAAAACAAACAGACAAAATAGAGGAAATAAAAATTGAATAAAAAGAAAAATTCACCTTGAAAACAAGACTAGAAGGGCTGGAGCGGTGGATCAGAGGTTACGGTGCTTGCCTGGCATGCGCAAGGATGCAGGTTCGAACCCCAGCACCACGCACACAACGAAATGTTGGAGCAACGAAAGCCTCATGAAAAACTCAATAAAATCGATTCTCTCTTTCTCTCTCTCTCAATGTCCCTCTCTTAAAAAAAGAAAAATAAAAAGAGAAAAAGACTTAAAAAAGAGAATAAAGAACAACTGGACAGAGGGACAAGAGGTAAACATGTGCTACTTGGAGTTTTAGAGCTTTTTGGATACGTAGATTGATATTTTTCATCAAATTTGGAAACTTTTTGTCCACTATTTCTTCAAATTCTTTCTTCTCTTTGATCTCTCTCCTAAGACTTTAATAGTGCATAGATGGGTATGCTTGATTGTGGTTTGCAGATCTTTCATTGATTTTTTTTTTTTTTTTGGTTGTTTTTCTGTTTCTTGGGATGGACACTCTCGGTTGACTTTTTTTTTTTTTGATTCTTTCATCTGCCTGCTCCAATCTGCTGTTGAGTTCCTGAAATGAATTTTTTGTTTCAACTTTTGTACTTTTCAACTCTAGAATATGTATCAGTTCTTCTTTAAATAATTTCTGTTCTTTGTTGATATTATCTATTTGGTAAAATATTATTCTCATATGTTCCTTTAGTTCTTTACACATAGTTTTCCTTTTATTTTTGGAATCTACTTAGAAGAGCTGTTCTGGGGCTGGAGCAGCAGTTAAGGTGCTTGCCTGGCATGTGCAACGATGCAAGTTCAAACTCCAGCACCAACTACACAGCAAAGTCTTGGAGCAACCAAGGCACATGAAAAACTAAATAAAGACTGTTTCTCTTTCACTGTCCCTCTCTCTTTAGGACAAAAAAAAGAGCTGTTTTAACCTTTATATTTGGTAAGTACAACATCTGGCCTTTTGGGGGGGGGGAATAGTTTCTATTGATTGCTTTTTCTTCCTTGTGTGAGCCATGTTTTCTAATTTCTTTGCATGTTTCATATTTTTTTATTGTTGTTAAAAGCTAGACACTTAAAATACTATGGTGATTCCAATTCTGGAAATCAAACCCTCTCCCCCTAAACTCCTGGGATTTGTTGTTTGTGACTTTTCTGAGCAAGTCTGTGGAGTCTGTATGTCCTTCTCATGTACGGCCACTGAAGTCTCTATTCAGTTAGGAGTCAGCTAGTGATTAGAAAGAAACTTTCTTAGACGCCTTGAATTAAGTCTTTCGGTCTTTGCTAAGGATCTGTACATGCACATGGGAACATGCTTTCCAGACTTATCCAGGAAGCTTATAACTCTGCCTAGCTTTCACTTCCTGCTTGCACAGAGCTTCGAGGTTAGCCAAAGGTGAAATGCTAGAGCCTTCCTAGGTATTTCCGGAGCACATGCACAGTTCAGTCAGGCACGCAAACCCGAGTCTCAGGAATATATTTGAGCTTTCCCAAGGTGTCTGTGGACATCTCATTCCCCAGATGTAAGCTTTTTGGTTAGTCTGTTAGCTCCAACTGTTACCTACTGCTAAATAATTGCTGATGATTGTTTTTGACAAACAAGTCTTAAAAAGACTGCTTGTAGCAGTTGAGCTCCCAGTCAGGCCAAATAAAACCAGGTTTGTGAAAGGGTCCTTAAGGAACCTACCAGATAGGTGAAATTCTGCAGTTACGCACGAATGAGACTTTACACAGAAGGTCCAACCCCATTTTACCATTCCAGCTTCAAGGGATTTGGGGAGGGAAGTGTGAGATGATTGTCCCCCTCAAGAAAAATAAGATGTGTCCACGTCCTTATTCTTAGAATCTTTGAATACAATCTAATTTGGGTATTTACAAATATAATTAATGATCTCAAAATAATAAGTTCATCTTGAATTATCTGGTGGGTTTTGAATTATATGGTGGGTTCTAAATTCAGTGAGAAGTGTCCTTAGGGGAGAATGGTAGAGGATCATTTCAGACATACACACAGGAAGGTGATGTGAAGACAGAGATAGAGACTGGAATGATTTGGTCACAAGCCAAGGAAGCCAAGGAATGCTGATAGGCACCAGAAAGTGGAGGGAGAATTATCTCCTAGAGCATCCAGAGGGAAAAGAGCCCTGTTGAGACCTTGGTTATGGACTTCTGGCCTTCAAATGGTAAGGGAATATATTTATAAATTTATCAAATTTATAAATTATTATAAATCTAATTTATGATAATTTTTCATGGTAGACTTAGGAATATGATATAGATATATGAGAATAGAGCAAATGTAGTGGGTTCAATAGTGGCTCCTTAAAAGGTATCTCTAAGTTCCAAGTCCCAACACCCTGAACCTGTTAATGTGACCTTATTTAGGAAAAGGGTCTTTGTTCTGGATTTATGGATGGTTCTTAATCTAATTGTGCATTGTTATAAGACAAAGTTCTCTCTCTCACTATGAAATATGAGTGTTACTGATATATCTGTTTGTGTTTTGTGAGCTCACATAACTTCTAAGGTTTTTTTAAAATACCTAAACAACAACAATAATGGCAAGAGCAAAAGCAATTTTCCCCGCTTGGGGAAGATATCACTCTACTGAGTGTATGCATGACTTAAAATTACAAAACGTAGCAGAGAGAAACTTAACAAAACCTAAATAAAGAAGGAAAGACATACCACATTCATGGATAGGAACTTTCAGCATTGTTAAAATTTTTATTTTTCCTAAATTAATCTATAGATTCAAAACCATCTAAGCAAAGTTCCAGCAGCTTTTTTTCCTTTTTTTTTTTTAAGAAACAGAGAAGCTGATTCCAAAGTATATACAAAAATGGAAAGGTCCCAAATAAGTAAGACAAGTTCAAAGTGAACAAAGTTGGATGGCTTCCATTACCTGATTTTTAAGACTTACTATAAAGCTATCAAAAAAAAAACCTGTGTGATGTTGGCATAAATAAGCATAATGATCAATGGAACAGAAGAATTCAGAATGTTCCCTTGAATTTTCCCAAAATTTCTTTTAAAATACCACTTCCTTCTGGTTTCCTTTCTACCATTCCTCTGAAATACATCTTGCTAATGTCATCAGTGGCCTCTCTTCTCAATATTGCATACATTTTCTGTGTAGATGTTCTACATATTTTAGTAATATTATTGCAATTTGATGTTCTTAAATACTATTATAAATAATGTTAGCTTTCAAAATTTCATTTTAATTATTTTCTGTTAACATATAGGATTATAATTTAGTTTATGTATTGATCATGTATAAAAGGCTTCACTTACAATCAATATAAAGCATTTTTGGTTCTTCTGAATATTCTCCATATACAATCTTAAAAACTTGTCATGTGAAATAATGACTGTTTCATACACATCCTATACATATCCTCATGTCCTCCTGATTTATTTTTTCCATTGCTATTGTTCTAATTTTTTTTTTTTTGATACTGGGAATTGAACCCAGGGGTGCTTTACCACTGAGCCACATCCCCAGTCCTTTTTATTTTTTTTTAATTTTGAGACACAGTCTTGCTAAATCGCTTAGGGCCTTGCTAAGTAGCTGAGGCTGGCTTTGAACTTGCAATCGTCCTGCCTCAGCCTCTTGAGACATGGTGAATACAGGTATGCACCACCACCACACCAGCTCTTACATTTTTGGAGGTGGGGTTGGGTAGGCTTAATTTCCATGGCTAGAGCCACCAGTACATCTTGAATGCAAGCATTGGTGGCAGACATTTTTGCCTTTCCTGTTATTGATTCAGGGAAAAACTTTCAGTGTGTCATCAGGAGTGTCATGGTTGCTATAGATTTTTTGTCCAGGTTGAGGAAGTTCCCTAGTTTTATTCTTAATTTTCTTATTATTTTTTTTTTTTTGTACTGGGAATGAACCCAGGGATTCTTTACCATTGAGTCACATCCCCACCCCTTTTTGAAAATTTTATTTAGGGGCAGGGTCTTGCTAAGATGCCTAGGGTGGCCCCACACTTGGCCATTCTCCCACCTCAGCCTTCCAAACAGCTGGGGTTGCAGGTGTGTACCACTGTGCCTGTGAATTCCTAATTTTTGAAGAAATATTTATTTATTTATTTGTTTAAAATTCTTGAATGACTTAAATTTTACTGAGGGCTTTCTCTGCATTAAATCAAGTCATGATATACTTTTTCTTCATTCTGTTAATCTGATGAGTCATATAAATTACATTATGGATGTTAAATGAATGTGGCATTTCTGCGATAAACCAAACTTGCCACGATATATCATCCTTTTTATATACACAGTTGTCTGTCATTCAGTATCCATGAGGAATTGATTCCAGGACCCCTAAAGATACCCCCAAGTCTTTTATATGAAGTAGCACAGTATTTGCATACAAACTATAGATAACCTTCTTATAATTTAGATCATTTTTAAATGGCTTATAATATTTAATACAATGTAAATGCTATTTAAATACGTGTCATATTGTATTGTTTAGAGAATAATGACAAGAACAAAGAGCGGGCACATGTCAAATACAGAGGCAATGACCTTTGGTCAAATTTTTGATCTGTAGACACAGACCCTATGGTGATAGTGACAATTATAGTTGCATATGACTAGCTACTGTTTTGTTCAGCCACTATTTTTGCAAGTGTGTTCATGAAAGAATAACCTGTAATTTCCATTTCTTGGCATGTTTGCAGCCATTTTTGCCAAGAAGGTTATGTTTACCTAGTAAAATAAACCAGGAAGTATTCTTTATAAATATTTATATAAGATTAGCATTATTTTTTCATTTGAATATTTCATATAATTGGTTTGTGAAGCCAGGGTGACCTGGAGTTTTCTTTGAGTGAAGCTTTTTTATTTAAGGATCAAGGTTTTTTAATGGGATTTTCATGCTTTTTATTTCTTCTCATGCACCTTTTAGAAAAACTGATTTTTAAGGGATTTATGCATTTCATCTAAATTATCAGTTATGACATAGAGTTAGCAATGAAATCTACCATTGTCTCTTCAGTGTTTGTAAGATATGTAGTCATGTCTTCTTTGTCATTCTTGATACTGATATTTTGTATTTTCCCTTCTTTTTCTACGAACAAACTTTCCCACATTTATGGGTCTTTTCAAACTACTAATTTGAATTTGCTGATTTATGCTATACTCTTTTCTAGTCTATTGCTTTAATTTTTTGGTCTTATCTATCATTTCTTTCCTTTTGCTTTCTCTAAACTTAATTTTCCATCCTCTTTTAGTACCTGGAGATACATGTGTGACAATTTTTGTCCTTTTATTTTAAAAGAAACACAATGCAGGCTCTAGGCTTCTTTCTTTTCACTCAATTACATTCTGTAAATTCTGATTCTTATGTTTTTTCTATCAGTCATTATAAATTGTTCTCTAATCTCAATATAATTTCTTTTTTCACCACGTTCTTTTTAAAATTTTAAAACATTCGGCTTTTTTTTTTTTTTAAAGACAGAAGGACAGTGAGAGAGACAGAGAATCAATATTTATTGAGTTTTCACAAGGTTTTGGTTGCTCTGACATTTAGTTGTGTACATGGTGCTGGGGTTTGAACCCGTGTACTTGCGCTGGCCAGGCAAGCGCCGTAACTGCCGAGCCACCACTCCAGCTCCCATTTGGCTGTTTTTAAGTCACATATTAGTTAATGATTTTAGTTTCATTGTGATTGTTAGGCTACATATTCTGTATATTTCAATCCTTTTTTTTTTTTTTTAAGAGAGAGAGAGAGAATCAAATTTATTTATTTTTTTCATATGGGTTTGTTTTTCCGCAGTTACTGGATGCTGATCCAGATGTCCACTGTTGGGAATTTACTGAACGTGAAATTCATTCTTCTTAATTCTCATTGACATTTTCGTCTCTGTTCCTGAAAAAGGTGTGCTCATGTTTCCAACTGTGAGTGTGGACTTTATTGCTCATTTTGATTTTTCCTGGTTTCGCTTAATCTTAATATATTTCATTTAAGATAGTTTGTACACATTTAGAATTGTTTTATTTGTCCACTTATTGATTAACCCTCATTATTATATATTAATTATGAAAATTATTGTAGGGACAAGACTGATCACTCTTGTATTATTGCTTATTTGTTTGGTAAAACTAGCTTCCCTCTGGTTGGTGTTTGCATGTTAGAGCTTTTCCAGTTCTTCAAGTTTCAACCTTGAAAATGCCCCTATTTTAAAGAATGTATTCAAAACAACATAGGGCTGAGGATGTAGCTCAGTGGTAGAGCACTTGCCTAGCAGGAACAAGGACCTGCACTTGATCCCTACCCCCGAAAAACAAATATATAAATAAATAAGCAAAATAGTTCAGTTTTTAAAAATTATTTTTAGTTCATTCGGCTGACTTTTTTTCTTGTACTTGGAATAAATATTTTGCTCCTAATTTTACCACCTCATTTGGCTCTATTTATCCTGCCTGGTCTGGGTTCTTTCTTCTCTCTCTTGCCTTTTGTTGTATTAAGCTTGAAATCACTTTCCTTCATTTATTAGCTTGTTAGTAATACCTTATTTTACTCTTCTTTCAGTGGTTACCATAGAGATTACAGTGTGTATTGTTTGAAATAGTAGAGCCTACCTCCTTTTCACCAGTTTTTTGACAATATAAGGATTTTGCAGGATTTTAATCCATTACTCTTCTCTTCTTTCACATTATCCTAAAATTTAATTCTACATATATATTTTAAAGCTAGAAACATTACTACTGTTGTTTTAGATTTAAATATAAAAGCTTTAGATTTATTAGATGTCTACCCCTCCAATTTTTAAAATTTTTCCTGCCATTCCAATGCTGATCATCTCCTTTTGCCTCAAGAACTCTCTTCGGTGTTTCTTTTAGTGTGAGCCATCACAATTTTGCCAAATTTTTGTTTTTCTGAAAATGTCTTTATTTTGCCTTAATTTTTTGGAGAATGTTTTTGCTGAGTATAAAATTCTAGGTAAGTAGTTCTTTACTTCCACTGCTTTACCATTAGGTCAAGAGAAATGCTGCCAAATGTGTGCTTTACCTCTGGTTTCCTTGTTAATTAAAACTGAACACCTGACCACAAAGGAAATTCGAAGCAGTGTCCAGTCCTGCAGCGTCCTTCCAGCAGCAACCCTCGCCTTCTGAGCTCACTTCCTTACCTTTTTAATTGATCTGCATCAAATTTTTCATATTTTAAACCTCTGGGTGATATAGAATTTATAGTACTTTTATGTAGTTTTATGGAATAGCTACACATCTCTAACAGTCCTGAGAATATTTGATAAACTGTTTCAAAAAGTAGTAACTCAGACTGGAGTGGTGGCTTGGTGGTTACAGCGCTTGCCTGGCATGCCCGAGGACCCAGGTTCAAACCCAAGCACTGTATACAGCTAAGTGTGTTCAAAGGCCAGATGGAAAAATAAAATGATTCTCTCTTCCTCTCTCCTTCTCTCTTTAAAAAAAAAAAAAAGAAGTAACTCGAAGGTGATCTAATGATTCAAGGAAAATTGTGAGCACTTTACTGTGTTCTTCTGCTTAGTAATCTTAATCAAATCCAAAGAGAAATTTGTTTAAAATAGGGAGATAGTCCTATTGGTTCTCTCTCTCTCTTTCTCTCTCTCTCTCTCTCTTTAAGAGAGAAGGACAGTGGGGGTGGGAAGAAGCAATTTTATTTAGATCTTTACATGGCTTTCGTTGCTCTGACACTCTGCTATTCACGCGGTCCTGGGGTTCAAACCAGCGTCCTGGCTCATGTCAGGCAAGTGCCGTAATCCCTCAGCCACTGCTCCAGCCTCCGTTGTCTCTTATAGGAAGCATTTGCTATAACATTGTAAAAGGCTGTGCAGAGGGACTGGAAGAATAAATAAACACATATTGTTGCTTCTGATTTAGACTGTTAAGAGAAAGAAATGGTAAATACTTATGCTGCTATGGTTATAAGAATTATATAACTTGACTCGAAAACCAAGGACCAGCATAGCACACCCAAGTATTTATTGTGAAATGGATGAGAAATAGGGAGACCTCTTCTGCTGCAGAGACGGTCCCCGAGGGCAGCTCTCCCAGAAGATCCCAGTTGACTTCACATGGTCCACTACGAAGGCTGTCACAGGTCCTGGAAAGAAAGGAATCGAGATACACTACCTCTTGTTCATGTCTGAACTGTAAAGTAGCCTACAGGGTTGTACCTCTTTCAGGGTCAAAATAAATAATACTGACTTATTGCAAATTTTGAATGAAAAAAATCACTTGATCTAGGTCTGTTAGAGTTTGAAGTAGATCCACTGAGTTTGAGTGTCCATAAATCCATAATGTGGAAAGGACCTGGGCAGCCCACTTTTTCTTTCCTCTTCACTTTGAAGATGATAAAATCCAGGCTCAGAAACCTGCTTTCAAACCTGGAAACTTTTTATTTAGAAGAGAAGTGAATGCAATAGGGTGAACGCTGTGATCACAGCAATCTGCAAGTTTCCCAAAATCAAACAGAGAAAGGGTTTTCTTTTATAGGGTAAAGGAGGGGCAGAGATCCGCAGAATCCCTGCTGCGGAAGCTGACAATCAGGGGGAAATGCTCCCTGTGAAGCCAGGCAGGAAAGTGTCTTGCTGTGGTCAGTCAACTTCCAGGAGGCACAGATAAGAGGGCACATTCCTAAGTTTTTGTGCTGAATCCAAGTTGGGACCAGCGGGGTTTAGGAGCCTGTAGGAAAAAGAGAAGCCTGATTCAAGTTTGGCCAAGATGGAGCAGAGAGCTGGGAAATGGGCAACCATGACCACCTGGCCTTTGGAGGGAGGCACCAAGAGCTCAGCCTGGGTTTCCTAATCGATGGTGCCCTCTCTGTCCTCCCACGACCTTTCCGCCTGCCTCTTACCCAGCATTTTCCCCTTCACCTTTGTCTTGATTTCCTCTTTCCTCTCTGTAACATCATTTAAAAAGTCGCCTAAAGATACCTGACAGACACCCAACTGCTTTTCAAGAATTCCCTCCGCATGCTTCTTCCCCACCAATTTGGTTATTCCCTCCCTCATTTGCTCATTCATTCATCCATTCACTCATCCAGCAGGCATTTTTTTTTTTTTAAAGAGAGAGGGACAGTGAGAGAGACAGAGAAAGACAGAAACAACTTTATTTAGTTTTTCACATGGCCTTAGTTGCTCCAACACTCAGTTGTGTACGTGGTGCTGGGGTTTGAACCCGGGTCCTCGTGCTTGCCAGGCAAGCGCCGAAACCGCTGAGCCACCGCTCCAGCCCCTCCAGCAGGCATTTTTGAGCTTCTCTATGGCACAGTGTGTTGGTGAACTTGGGTGTCCTGGCTCTTAAAAACTGCACAGCCTGTGGGAGATTAATAAGTTTCTCGTTTAAACACAGTAGGAGACAGTTATAGGCGAGTGTGACCCTAACCCTGTTCTAACCCTAGCTCTAGTCCAGTCATGCTCAACTGGGGGTCCTTTTCATTCTGGGGCCTGGACGGCAATATGCCATCCAATGTATATTTGGTTGTCATGATGAGGGGCATCCTGACATCTAGTGGTTTGGAGGCTGATGATGTGTGGTTGCACATCTTATAAGGCACAGGACAGCCCCTACCCCAGCAAAGAA
Source organism: Aplodontia rufa (assembly GCA_004027875.1). Classification (NCBI taxonomy): domain Eukaryota; kingdom Metazoa; phylum Chordata; class Mammalia; order Rodentia; family Aplodontiidae; genus Aplodontia; species Aplodontia rufa. The sequence continues at coordinate 65,905 of PVKS010003402.1, read as the reverse complement.
TTATTCAACTCAATTATTCAAACTTCAATATGCCGAAGAAGAAAACACAGGTTCAAGCTCTGACCTAACTAGGCTCGTAATGGGGAGCATGGGTGGCTCTGGACCAATCCCAGGGGAAGCTTGTGTTATGATGTGCATTAAGTACATGGATTATTATGTGTTCCTACCATGTGCTGAGCTGGGCAGACTGTGATCCAATCTCATATCATTTCCAGCCTCCTTTCTTAAAGACCTGGCTTCATGAATGTGAAGTCTTTTAGCAATCCATCTATTAGGTTTTGCCTAAAAATTTGACACTGGGTGCTTGCTATCACAAAAAAGACTAAAAAGCATTTGAGTTTAAAGGGTTTTAGACCCCAACTTTGCTGAAAATTCCACCTTTTCTATACCTGTCCTAAGTCAGAGTGTATCACGTGACTAGGAGAGAATTTCTCCCTGCCTTCTCCTCAGGAGAAAACATTTATGGTGGAAATGAGCTTAATATGAACTAAATCCTAAAGTAAGTTTCTAGAAGTCAAATGGAAATTTTAGAAAGGAAAAGGAGACTATTAACTCAACAATGGACCTTGAAATTATCAATCCCTAGGTGGGTGTGGCACAACTCAAGTTCAAAACAAATATCTTCAAAGCCCTCGTTTGATGTGAAAGTTTTGTTATGTCAGGAAAATACATGTGCATTGTTGAGGTGACTTCAAAGACAGCCCTGGGCTCTGCCCTTCTTATCCTGGGTAGTAGGGCTTGCGTCAGCTCACACGGGAATATTGACGCCATGACACGCTGCCTGTCCCTCCCTCTGGAAAAGTGTTTCAATAATGACAAAATACATGCTGTGAAGAGGGAAGAGAACATGGACAGTGTCGAAAACACCCAGTGACCGCAGTTTCTCAGCTGGAGGGATATTCTGCCCAGGCAGAAAGCTCAGGAGAGGGTTTGAAGGGCGAGTCGGGCGGTCAGTGGATCTGGGAACCCTTAAGCACAGAGAGCTTCTTGGGGCCCCCCAGGGTCACCCCATCTTCCTGCCTCTTTCCTGTTGGATAAGATGCAACATCAGAAATCCATCTGTAAGCAAATAAGGACGACACAGACCCCAGATATAATGCAGGACAGTGGTCCCAGGAGGGTGGTGGAGATGGGAGGGGAGGTTTTCAGAGCTTCTGGAGCTCAGTTATTCTAGCAGATTCCCCATTGCAATGGGGAATGGAGAAGCTGGGAGTAGAGAATCGTCTTAAGTCAGAAGGCAACATATGCAGTGTGAAGGAAAAAGCAATGTAATTATTAATGTTATCAGTTTGAATTCTTTGAAATAATGAGTTAGCTGCAAGAGCAGTAGCTGTCAAGCCTCTTTGACCATAGCCCGAGGGAAAATAATTATACATCGACCACTAGGTATGTGTGTGAACAGAGTTTCTGCAAAACAGAATGCAGCCTTATGAGCAGATATGCTCCTTACATTACCCACCCACACGCCTTATCCTACCCAGTCCTGTCTGGTTCTTTGATTTAAATACTGGTCAGACTGGGCAGGGTGCAGGTTTGTGGCAAAACACTTGCCCAGCTTGAGAAAGTTCCTGGGGTAGAGCCTCAGCACCAAAAAGAAAGAAGGAAGAAAGAGAGGGAGGAAGGAAGGAAGGAGGGAAGGAAGAAAGAGAGGGAAGAAGGAAGGAAGGAGGGAAGGAAGGAAAGAAGGGACAGAGGAAGGGGGAAGAAAGGGTGCTAGTCATCAACCCCATTAAATTGAGGTCAAGATCTATAATCTGTACAAGGCCAATATATCCTTTGGGTTTGTAATCCACATATCTTTCTCTGTTTATAATAATAATTATTATTTAATAATTTTTGTTTCACATTGTGGTTATTGCTTTTCCATAACTCCTTAAAAAATGTAAAACTGTACATGGTGGTGTACCATGGCTGAGTCGGCCCACCTCGTATCAACCAGGAAATGGCAGTCTAAAGACCAGGGTTAGTGAAAGATTAGAGGAAGAAAAGGGTCTGATGTTTAAACCTTAAACAACCCTCTCTCCAAGAACAAGCTGCATTGGGTCAGCAGGACACCACCAGGAACCTGCTGTCTTTAGGGGTAGGTGGAGTTTCTTCTTCCATGTGTGCCTTCCTCTGCTGCCTCTTTTAAATTTTGTGACATAAGTCTTATATTTTCCAAACAATCTGGTATTCAGTTTTGTAATTACTGAGAATATGCTTTGATTCAATCTAATCTGTACACTCTGAGGTCTCAGGGAGACCTTTACCTAAGTGCTCCCAAAGTTTGGAGAACTTTCTTCCTGGCTTTTGGAAATCGTCACTAACCTGGGAAGAGCTGCATTCCAGCTCAGCTTTACTGACAGTCTCTGGAGTCCATGTCCAGCTAAAGCCGTTTGCACCTAATGGCCATCAAGATTCACAAGTATACGGGGTGTGGTGGTGCAGACCTGTAATCCCAGCAATATGGGAGGCTGAGGCAGGAGGATCGCAAGATCAGAACCAGCCTCAGCAACTTAGTGATGCCCTAGACAACTTATGGAGACTCTTTCTCAAAACAAAATGGGCTGGGGATGTGGCTCAGTGGTTAAACACCCCTGGATTCAATATTGATTTAGGGAGTGGTAAGTCCAAGATAGTGGAGCAGGCAGGTTCGGTGTCTTCCTCTCGTAAGGATCTGTTCCTCTTGCTACATTCTCACATGGCATAAAAGGGCAAGGCAGCTGTCTGAGGTTTCTTTTATAAGGCTAATCTCATTCATGAAGGCTCAGCCCTCCAGGCCCCAAAGGCCCCACCTCCTGATACCATCCCATCCTGAAGAGACAGCCTGTTTGTAAATGCAGAATGGCCAACTCCAAATGGGTGGGTTGGTGGGTTTGACTGGATTAGGGAATCCATCAGGACCATAGTGAGAAGACCCATGTAACCAGTGACCACCAGGAGGAAGAGCTTCTCAGACCCTCTCCAGTGTGGGATTTCCACTACCCTGCCAAGGATGGGTGCCAAGTTCTCCCCCTGCTGGACTCTCCATTTATTGACTTTTTTTTTCTTTTCTTTTTTTAACATGTCAGTGTTCTGCCTACGCAGCCCCTCTCAACCAAAGGGCATTCTTTAGGATCTATAGAAAACAAATGACTACTGGGGAAGAACTTTGAAAGCGCAGAATGCACAATATTCTTTGATTACGTGGTCTATCTGAAATTGAATGGAGAAAAAAATGACATGAAAGTTTCAGTCTTTCCTTCCTTAGGTCTCTTTTTTAAACTCTAATTCCAAAGCAGTTTTCTCTTTTGAAATTAAGAGTGGAGATAAAACTGTGAAAATTTTCAAACACTGAATTTTCAATCCCAGGTCATCTCACTGGCATAACTTTTAATATTAAAACAGGGAGTAGTTTTTAGTTAATTTTTAATGGGATGTGTCAAAGGTCATCAAAAGTCAGTTAAAATGTTACCCAACAAATGCTCTGATTCATTCCTAATTATGTTAAAATGTAAATTCCAGCCTTCCTGAGCAAGGAGGGTGCGTTGGAAACAGTGGACTTTGGGTCCTGGAAATCAGTCCAGCCTAGCTTTGTTTCAGACAGGCATCTTGGAGCCTTGGGCCTCTGGCTGCAGAGCTGGTTTACGCCCCCAGCAAGAGGGGGTTTCGTTTGCCAGCCAGCTATTACTGTGATGTGGGTCATCAAATGTATTCTTCTGTTTTACCTAATCCTAGTTGTCTGACATTATTCAAATCCTGTAATGTTTTTGAGTCCCACTGATTAAGAAAAGAGAAAAACTACCCACTTTAGCTGGGTGTGTGGCACATGCTTGTAATCCCAGCAGCTTGAGAGGCTGAATCGGGGAATTGCAAGTTCAAAGCCAGCCTCAGCAACTTTGCGAGGCCTTAAGCAACTTAGGGAGACCCTGTCCTTAAAAAAAAAAAAAAAAAAAGTCTAGGGATATGGCTTAGTGGTTAAGTGCCCCTGGGTTCAATCCCTGGTACAAAAACAAACAAACAAAAAATCCTACCTACTACCCACTTTAATATTTAATGAGGAGTAAATGAAATCAATAGGAAAAGACTCAGGATAGCACCTAACACAATAAATACTCTGTCTTCTTTGAAGAACCTGGTCTGAACCCAGCCATTCTGGAAGTTATAAGGACCGACTAATTGCTGATACCATAAAAATAATAATATAATGGCAGACCCAGTTATTTTGGATTGTTGATCACCTGCATAAAATGTGTAATAAGGGGGCCAGAGGTGTGCATCAGGGGTAGAGAGCTTTCTTGGCATGTGTGAAGATCTGGGTTCTAACCCCAGCAAAACACACACACACACACACACACACACACACACACACACAAGTGTAATCCGTTTCAAGGTTTTAAGAATATGTACAGGTGGAAAAATCAAATTTATTGTTTAATGAAGGTTGCAAAAAGAACTATTAAGATTCCTTTGTCTGAAACTACTCCATCAGTATTAACATAAGAAAACTCATCAATCATCCTCTGCTTTCTTTTGGCCAAAACTTATACAGTTGCCCACTCTAGGGAACACTTGGTCAGTTTAGTTTGGCTCAGCTCAAAATATTCTGTCCACATGCGTGTTTCCCCATTCAGACATGTTACTAACTCCTTGACGTTCTCTCTCCACTGTCTAAATTAGTGTACATTTACTGTATGCACTTTTGAAAGAGTTGGAAGAAAAGGATCTCTAGGTTCCAGCCCACTAAGACTCAGCATTAAAGCTATTTTTATGCAGATCACCTAAATCAGCATCCCATTCAGCACTTCTGAACACTGGTCTGCCCTTTCTTACTGTCAATGCTGGTTTGCGCACGCTGACCTCATCACTTTTAATGCTGATGGGGCAGATTTTCTCCTAGTTCATGTTCAATAGTCAAATTACTGATCTTGCTATTTGGATGCCATGACATAGCAGGACCATTCATCTCAATAGCATGTTTCTTTGTCTCTTAAGAAATCATGGGGGTCAATGAATCATTTGATATCAATTTTGGTACTGGAAAGTGAAATACTGCTGTAATAATTACACAAAAATGTGGAAGTGGCTTTGGGGTTGTATAATGGGAAGAGGCTAAAAGCGTATTGAAACACTGGATAGAAAAAGTTTAGATCACCTTTAAGAGACTAGAAATATAGACATGGAAGGTAATTATGGGGAGGGCTCAGAAAGAGGCAAGGAGAGGTGCAGAGAAAACTTCCATTGTCTTAAAGAATCCATGCATCCCCACGTGTAGAAGTTTGCTGGAGTCATGAACATTAAGGTGAGGTCTCAGATGGGACAGAAGAACATGTCATCGACACCAAAGCAAAGGTGACATTGTTATAAAGTAGCAGAGACCTGGGCTGAATTGTGTCGTGCTATGGAGAGGAAAGAAGAGCTTCTAAGTGACAAGACACTTGCTGCCTGGCTGGGGAGATTTCCAAGTCAGGTGTGGACGGCGCAGCTCGATATCTCCTTGCTGTTTCTCAAGTAAAATGCGAGAGGAGAGACAAATTGAAGGAGGAACTGCCAAAGAAAAAGCAAGCGGCACTTGGCGATTTAGAAACTTCTCCGCCTCTCTAGATAGCGTATTACAGAAATAGCCAAGAGTGTGGCTCAACAACTGTTTGCTAAATAAATGAGGTGTGTGACTCATGGATACAACTGACGAGCTCAGCAGAAGCCAGGAATTGAGAGGGTTGTTCAGGAAAGATCTGCAGAGGATCATCTACTCTGATGGTTGTAATGGCAAGGGATGCTACAAGGTTTCTGGGCATTTTACAGCAGAATCATCTCCAATCTGGACTGACAGGTACTGAACAAATTAAGGAGGAATAACTTAAAGGCCAGAGCCTCGGGTGTGGAGGCCTGGGTCAACAGCACCTCCTCAAGGCAGACAACTGCCCCAGTGGCCCAACAGACCCAGAGCAAAAAGCCTCAGACCTTAGAGATCTCATGGAATTCCCTCTCCTAAGGTTCAGACTTGCCTGGAACCCACGACCTCTTCTGTCCTCCCAGATTCTCCCTTTCGGAAGGAGAGTATTTACCCTATGCCTGGATGTTGTGTTTCGTAAGCACACGTTTCTGATTCCCGAAGTTCATCTTTGGAAAGAAGTTTGGTCCAGAATGAATCATGCTCTGAGTCTCATCACCGTCATCCCTTTGGATGATGCAATCTGGGACTTTAAGTTGATGATATTTAGATAGCATTTTGGACTTATATTTGATGCTGGAATAGTTAAGCCTTTGGAGAGTATGGGGATGGGGTGAATGTGCTTTGCATATTGGGAGGAGATGATTTGGAGGGAATAGAGTTGACTGTGAAGTCCTAACCCCCAGTAACTCAGATGTGAACTTTCTGGAAACAGTCATTGCAGACGTAATTAGTTAACATGCCTTTGCTGGGGCAAGGTGGGTCTTAAAGCAATAGCTAGCGTCCCTCTAAGCAGCGCAGAAGAGACACAGAGACATACAAAGTGAGAAGACAGCCAGAGGCAGAGAGTAGAGCGGTGTATCTGCAACCCAAGGAACAGGACGGAATCCGGGTAAACGAAGCTGGACCCGCTTCGGGTATCAGAGGGTGCACTGCCCTGTCCACATCTTGATTTAGGCTTTTAGTCTCTAGGATTATGACATGACAAATTTATGTCATTTTAATCCACCCAGTTAATAGGCCTTTGTAACAGCAACGCTAGGCAGCTGATGCAGTGATTTGAATTTTTATCGTCTCCACAATGTGATTAATTTCACATGAAACGCTTTAGGGCTGGGGACGCGGTCAGTGACAGAGTGCTTGCCTAGTGTGCACGAAGCCCTGGGTTCCATCATCAGCACTGAACACCGAAAAAAAATGTTTCCCCTTTGTCTGCTCTGTCTTGGTTTTCTTTTTTTTCTGTCTTGGTTTTCTATGTTTCTATATTTTCTTTATTGTCACATAGAATTAGGACAGATGAGTTCTGATTTACATGTGAGCTGAAGTTTTCCAGTTTTTTTCCATAGCTACTCATAAGTATCTTTATCCAGGAAATGAAGGTTGTTGGCCAAATCCCATGTGGGTGTTTGAGAGTTGAGATGTCCTCGTGAAAGATGGCAATGTTTTTAAACAATGCTATATGAAACATAGAGAGGATAAGGGGTGCCTATCCCTTGCAGGTGACCTGCTTTTTAAAGAAAATTGTAATTTTCAAATAAAAATTAATTTCTTTATAGCTTAGTCACTACTCTATTTGGGAATATAGTTCGTATTGATTTCTCCCCAGGATGCCAGTGTTTACAGCCAGGGCTTTCCTCTATGGAGTTTCATGTTGAGGGAGCAAGTGTACCACGGTGACAATGAAGGTCTCTGGCATGGGCATCCTTGGCAGGTCCACCCTTTCAGCCTGCAGAGTCTGCACCACCCGTGGTGCTCAGGCAGCCTTTGAAGAGGAGGAAGGGTGCGCGAAGTAAGGACATGGTTCTTTATGTGGCTGCAAAGGACCCGCTCTGACTCTTTCATGTACTTTTATCCAGTCTCTTGGGTCATGAACAGAGCCCAAATGTGGCATGGCTTGTCCACAGCAAAGATTGTGTAAGGCATCTCCAGTGTGTGCATGCATACACACACACAGAGAGAGAGAGAGAGAGAGAGAGAGAAAGAGAAAAGATGACCAGGTATGTTAGTCAGATTTCTGTTACTATGTTAAATACCTGAGAGAAATGAACTGATAAAGAGAAAAGATTCATTTCTGCTCCTACTTTTTGGAGATTTCAGTCCTGAGTGGTCCCTTGCTTTGAGCCTGTGGCATGGCAGCACACCAGGGTAGAAGTATATGGCTCTCACCTGGGGCCAGACTTGAGACAGAGGGAGAGGAGAAGGAAGGGACTGGGTCCCACAGTCCCCTTCCAGAGCAGCCCCCTGCAACCTGAAGACCTCCCACAAGGCCACTTCTCTGAAGGTTGTTACTGGGTACTGGGCAGCAGTCTGATGTGGGGGGGAAGAGGCTAGGTTCCCTGCCTGCTGTTCCTCAGAGTCAACTTGGTATGAATTTGACTAAAACCTACTTTAGGTTTTATTCCAAATCAGCTCTGAGGGAAGACAGAATAACCTTTTTGTTTCAAAAGTTCCATCTTTGAAAGCTCTGAGCACGAGGAAAGTTTTTTTTTTTTGTTTGTTTGTAAAGAGAGAGAGAATCAACTTTTTAGTTTTTCATCTGGCCTTTGTTTCTCCAACACATAGCTGTGTATGTGGTGCTGGGGTTTGAACCTGGGTCCTTGCCCATGCCAGGCAAGTACTCCAACTGCTAAGCCTCCGCTCCAGCCCTGAGAGGAAAGGTTTTAAAAGAAAAGATGGGACAAAGGGCAGGAAATACACATACACAGCTTGGTTAGCTTGGGCACACAAGCCAGGGCAGGTGACCTCTCCATTCTCTGCTTTCTTGGTGTCCTCCAGGCCTGGGGGTGGGGTGCAGCCCCTCCAGCCTTTCCTCTGAGCATGAGGAAGCTGCTCGATTTCAGAAGGGTCCCCTAGGTCAGTCTGCTTCAGTGTCCTGGGCTGGGGGGACCAAGCCTTCAGCACATGGGCCTTTGGGAGACACATCAGTTTCAATCGACAGCACCAGGTCTCTTCTAGAGCTTTCTGTTATTTGTGGCAATGCTACAAAGAAGTCAGGTCTAATGGTATTGTTGGAAGGGACTTAACTCCTGCTGGGACCGAAAACAGCACACAGTGACACCTGGTGAACACATGTCCAGTAGAGAAATTCTCCCGTTTTGAACTTGCTGGCTTCCATCAGGCTCTCTCTGAATCTGTTTCCTTCCTTAATCGAAAACAACATGGCACAAAAATTATTACCACCGTCCTTGGGTGAGGGGCTGAGCTGCCGGTTTGTTCCTCATCTGGAGGGCTTGCTTCAGCACGAATCGTTGGGCCCCAGCCTGTTACCAACTCCTTGGGACCCGCGGGGAGCGGTGGGACCAAGAATCTTCATTTCTAATAAGTTCCCAGGAGATGCCACTGGGGGCAAGGTCTCACCTTTCGAGCCACCTCTAGGAAACAGCAGATTTGGCCAACTCACAGGTGAAGGCTTGAAAGGAGATTTCTGTGGTCGTGCTTCCCCTGAAGATGACTCCAGAGGGCAGTGTGATCAGGGCATAGGGGCATGGCCCCAGGCTGACTCCCACTAAAGCCAGGCAGTGCTTTCCAGCAGGCGGAACGGACGCTTGCTGCCATCCAGGAATTGGTTTATGTGTTTTGTTAGTGTGTATTTCATGTAGCAACTTAAAGGTAAGAAAAGTTCTGCTACAAAATAAGTTTAAAAATCTGCTGTCTTTCCTGTTGATCTTAACGTCACATATCTAGCAAGAGAGCTGGGGCTCTGGATTTGTAGGTTTTTATTTTCCATTGTTCAGAGAACTTTCGTGTTAAGGGAGAAATCTGCTCTTTGAGTCCACTGTTTCTGAATGTGCTTTCAACAACCTCAGTTCTATTAACAATGGAAATAAGATTTGAGAGTCTGGGAGCTTGAGTTCAAGTTATGCAGGCCCCTTCCTGGGATGCACCTCAGAGCCGTTCCCTGCACTTTAGAAGCCACTGGGAGAGGATGTGTCACTCAGTGCATGTGTGGGGGAGAGGCTTGGAGTTTTCTGGAGAGGACACACCTATCTAGTCATGATTTGTCATCGTTTCTACAGGAATCAGAGATTGGAGGATAAAATGAGTGCCAGGAAGTGACAGCATCTGATTCCTGAGTTCAGCCCAGGGAACATTCCCCAGGATCAAAAGGTCTGCAGGACCTATCTCAATGACAGTGTGCAGGCAGTCACATGTGCTCCCTCTGTAGGACCTCGGGTCTTGCTCTTTTACCTTTAGGACACTTCCTCAGAGCACCTGAGGGCCTTGTCCCTTAGTGTCCTGCAGACTCAAATACCACTTAGCAGACAGAACTTCCCAGACTTCCCTGTTCAAAATCACCTTCCTTCTGACACTCTATTTTTGTGTGTGTGGTACTGGGGTTTGAACCAAGGGGCACTTAACCACTGAGCTACATCTCCAGCCCTTTTTACTTTTTTATTTTGAGACAAGGTCTTGCTAAGTTGGTTAAGGCCTTGCTAAGCGGCTACGGCTGGCTTTGAACTTGAGATCCTCCTGCTTCAGCCTCCTGAGCTACTGGAATTACAGATGTGCACCACCACACCTGGCCTTTTTTTGACACACTTTATTTTCTTACCTTACATTATCACTAGTTTTTATCTATTAATGTGCTTATTGTTTCTTCTAAAATAGAAAAACTAGAACAGAAGGAACTTTATCCTTCTTGTTGCTTACTATATACCTTGCATTTTGTACATGTTCAATTAACATATATTGGTATTAATTAACTTATGATTCAAAGTATATGACCCAAGACTGGTTCTTGTATCAGAGTTCTCCAAAGAAAAATATTAAATGTGTTTAAATTGTAAAAAAAAAACCTGTCTTTTATGAAGTGGTTCTTCTAATAGTGCACAGATAATCTGAACATTATAATTTATAGAAAAAATTCCACTTGCCTTTTTAGGTTTAAAAGAATAACACCTGATACTTTCTAGTAATTGTTTAAATTTAATAGCATTTTATTTTTATACACCTTAGTTATGTTGAAGAATATTCGTCCAAGCTTTAGGGAATTTAAATTTAGATATTGCTCAGTAATGATATTTATATTTATTTAGAGGCTTTTCTGAGAAAGAATTCTATACTGGGTTTGACTGTGATTAAGATAACTGACTTGGGGGCTGGAGTGGTGGCTAAGCGATTGGAGTGCTTGCCTGGCATGTGCAAGGACCTGGATTCAAACCCCAGCATCACATCCACAACCAAGTGTTGGAGAAACAAAGGCCAGATGGAAAGATAAATAAAATTAATTCTCTCTCCCTCTCTCTCTCTCTTTTTAAAAAGATAACTAACTGTCTTGGAGAATACTGCTCTGGTAAAGAGCTGATGTGTTAATACTCGACCTGCGGATTCTCGGGCCGAAGGCCACGCTGCCTCCAGGGACAGCTGAAAGTGTTTCTATGAACGAATTTCGTCTTACTCACTAGTGACGGTCAACTAGCCCTCTGAGCAAGTTTGCTTTGAAAGAAGGCTGGAGATAATGCTCACCACGGAAGATGGTGCTCATCAGCCCAGCCTGTAACCTTGGGTGGAACCTGGCTCTCGCTGGGAGACCGGCCTGGGGAGGCGACCTTCAGATTGCACCACACTGGCTGTCTCCCACTCTGCTCTTGCACAAGGTGGACCCACATGGAGACTTTTCTTTGGAGACCCATTTGACGAACTGTCCTCTTCCCCGTGGTGAAGTAGATGCTGTTCCAATCTATGTCAGCTGAGCTCTTGCTCAAGCAGAGTAGGTGGCGAGGACACCCAGAGCCTGGACCCATCAGTGCAGGGCAGTGTCGCCAACAGCGAGGAACATTCACCAGGGCTGGAGTCCAGGTCGACTGCTTTCTGTCTTCTAGGGTTTTCTAGGTCCTTCTTGTGAAAGTGTCTGATGAAATGACTCCCTGCTGAGTCATCTGGGAGTCTTGCTGGAGTCTCCCATTCTCTGTCTTCCTCCTTCTCTTATATTTGACCACAAATTGTGCAACTCCGTGCCTGAGCTGTGTGCTGAACTTCTGGTCAGCAAGACCCTTTCTCCTGGTTGCTGAGGGCTACTGGCCTTCCTGTCTCTCTTCTCAGTCACCAGTCTTTGGCATCTGTTCTTCATCCCAAGCTGCCATTGTTCTTCAATACCCACGTGGGATGTATCTTGTCTTTCAGTTCCTCCATCTCAGCCTCTCTAAAGACTCCCTGCACACCCCCTCCGCTCCACCTTCCTTCGGTCACACCTGTTCTCCTTCTAATTCAAGAAATCCAGCCATCTGTCTTTGTCAACAGGGCTCTCTCTCCTTCCTGCTCACCTGCCCTCTCCTTCCACTGTCATTTTTCAGCCTAAGTACCTAAGTTCTTCTTCAGACTCCCAGTCTTCTCCTTTCTTCAACTCCTCCCCTCCTTTTTTATTTTTAAAGAGAGAGATGGAAAGAGGGAAGAGAGAGAAAGGAAAAAATTGTTTTTTCATGTCTTGTGGTTTTTGTTGCTCTGACACTTTGTTATGCACATGGTGCTGGTGTTTGAACCTGGGTCCTCGTGCAAGCCAGGCAAGTGCTGTAACCACCGAGCCTCCGCTCCAGCCCCTCTAGGCCTTTTCAAATGAAACCTGTTCAGACCTAGCTCATGATTCCCCACAGACACAGCCTTCTCCCATCGTTCTTCATCAGAATAAGGGTACCATGGAATATCTAGAAATTTCCCCACCCTGTGATTCTGTATTGAACTCATCTCTGGGTTCTATCAGTTTTACCTTAGTCCTCAAATAGCTCTTCTTTCTGTTTTACCTAGCGTCAGCCCCCTGGTGTTTAATAACCCATTATGTACCAGGTCCCACATGTAGGACTCCTATAAAAACTTAACTTGAGTAACAAGTGTGCCGCTGGTAACTGTTGCTCAGTTTTAAGTTTTTATAGGTGTCCCACATCAGGGATCCTGGGACATAATGGGTCTACTAACTGCCCTCCTCAAAAGTTCTGTGGCCCTGCCTCCTACTCATTATCCACTTAGCAATCAGTTTGATCTTTTCCAAGTGCAAAAAAATATCACATTTACTTAGAACTCCTCGCTACCAGGGCCTGAAAGACTGGGTTCTTCTGCTCTTCCTCCCACTCGGCGGTGCTGCACCGAGCCGCTCTTTCTCTCCGGCTGGTGTTTGCAGTTCTTCCAGAACGCCAGGCTGCCCTCTGCCACAGGGCCTATGCCATGCTCTCACAGTGGCGGGCTCCTCTGCCCGCACTTTTACCTTGCTTGTCTGCTTTTCAAGCCTCAGCCCTTAGCTCAGGTCTTCCTTCCTCAGAGTCAAGGTCAGGTTCCTTGGTCCTCTCACAGGTCGTGGTCTTATAGTGTTTGCTTCTTAGCTGGGGATTTTTGCATTCATTATTTCACTTACTGAGTTAAGCGAAGTCCCCAGGGAGCTGGAAGAGCCAGGAAATCAGGGATGGTGTCTGCTATGGCTACTTGCAGGTTTTTATATCCCCAGTGCCTAGAAGAGGGTCCGGCAGGGTAGGACTTAATGCATAGTTTTAAGTACGTGGAAAATTTCCTGAATCCCGATTGTCTCATTGTGTGAGGGTCCTAAAGGAGGCCTCAGGGAATGCTGGGAAGGGAACCACAGTGCGTGCATAAGGTGAGCTTAGCATGGCGTCTGACTTGTGGTGTTGCTCAGTGCAGTTTGGATTCCTTCTTTTTCCTTTCCCGCTTTTCTTCTTATTTTATTCCGGGCAGCTGTTTACCTCTCTTCACAAGTAGGAAGTATGTGGGTGCCCTATGGTTCAGACCTTGACCTTGGTGCATGAAAACTATGTGTAGAGAGTGAAGGACTTATCCCTGAGCCCTGGGGGCGTTTGGGGGGGGGGCTCCCTTAGGAGTGTCCTTCAGATTCTTGCTCCACTGTATCCTAAGCAGGTACTTCTGCCAGGAGGCAGGTACTAGGAAGTCATTTGCTCAGAATTGAGCCAGACTCCTTTCCTTGCCAGTGTGACAGAGAGGCCCAAGTCAGGTTGTGCTGTGACATCCCAGCAGTCATCAGAGGAGCCTGGGTGTGAAGCATCCTTCCAGTCTCTGCCCCAGCCAGCAAGGTTGATCTTCAACTCACCTCTGAGAGCTGCTGGGGATGCTTCCGGGCCTCAGAACCTGCCTCCCAAATGCTCAGAGGCAGACGCTCCTTCTTCTCTGTCTTTATTCCACTATTGGGCAACTGTCCCCATTGATTCTGTGCCTGCCTTGCCCTTTGATCCTCGCTCACACAGGCCATTTACCCAAGACTAATGAATGGCTGTTAGCATCAGATTCACCTGGACAGCTCAATAAAACTGAATTCCATGGCCATCCCTAGAGCTTCTGACTTCATAGGAAGAGCCTGAAGCCAAGAACTCACACATTTCACCAGCACTGTATTGTGGAGGGAGTGATCATATTTTGACCCAGTGGACCTGGTTTCATATCTTTTGCAAAATTCACCAAGTAGCGATGGTCTCCATTTGCTGAGTGAGCAAGCAGAAACTTAGACAAGATGATGCATTAAGAATCCAGTTCTGTAAGATGGCAAGCCTTTTGCTTCTTTTTCTGGAGAGTGTGAAGCATGATGTTTTCAGTTCCTCTCTCTAATTTCTTTCAAGTTGTTCCATGGTCTTGTTTTCCTCTTTGCTGGCTTCTCGCAAAAGCTGAATCCACGAAGTTTCAGATTAAGGCTGTCATCTAAATTGATGAGCATTAACAGATGGTCATGCATTCCCCTGAGTGATAATAAATGAGGCATGAATTTTTAAAATCAGTTCAATGGATCACTGAACAGTTTCAGCCTCTGTGCTCTTTGGGCCAACGCCTTCCTGTACTGTTTGCTGCTGGTGACATCTACTGGGAGAAGTTGGGATGGTCAGACTTTTAGTGATTGAGTTCATGCTCCATTGATCATCCTTTGGGGAAGTTAGTGATTATTTACTTTCCATCTATATTTTCTGATTGGTCAAAGAAGACACTAATCCTTCACTATATCTTTACTGTATCTGCTACAGCAATCCATAGCTCCAGCACAAAGTCGGTACACTCCAACTGCACTGCCAAGAGGGATAAAATGCTGTCAACCCAGATGTTGAGAGGGTCTGGGATCGTCACTTCTGAGGATGGGTGGGAAAGACAGTATCTCAGCGGCATAAGAGGTAGAGAAGATAGTGCATGTTTTCACAACACACAACCAGTAGAGAAGCTCTGAACAGTGATGTGTCTTTATTAGGGAGTTACAATTTAAATGAACTAAGTCTTTATTATAGCCATAATTCAATTGGAGAGTATTAAAATTTTCTAGATCAAGAAAATAGGGTCTATGTGTATTTCCCAGAGATTGGTGATGCTCCTAAGTGAAATTATCCCTGAGGGAAAACCGGAATAAGCCCTCTAACTTCACTTGCTCTTAGTTGACTTAACAGTCACTAATTTTGGAGGTCACACAGTGATGGCTTTGCTGAGGTCAACACTTCTGACAAGGGGTTATCATCCTAATGGATGATAATGGTTGCTGAGGTTACTTTTCAGGGTCTTGAGGGCAGCTCTTGGTAAACACTGACTCTTCACTTGGGTCTGCACGTGTCCCGTGGGTGACCGGAACAGGATGATGAGAACGCTTGGGGTCTCCACCTTCATATTGTGTCCATGTCCTTTGCTGCTTTGCCCTTTGGTTCAGATTTCTACTCAACTCTGCATGCAGATGCATTGAGCATTTGAGGAATGTTCTGTCCAGAACTACAATACGGAGCTAACTTGACCGTGACCTGCCTAGCCTCTGTCCTTCCTCTTCAAGGCTAAAGATGCACCTACCAGCTGCCATGTCAGGAAACACTAGACCTCGAAAAGAGAAAAGGAGATGGCCCCCAAGTTCCTGGAAGACCTCTGCCTGTTCCCAGAAGAGAGGCATGAATACTCCTCCCGTTTATTAGTCTCTCTCCTTGGTCTTCCCCCGTAGTTGTGATTCCCCAGCTCCCTGGAATTGAGAAGGTGATTTTCTGGCAAAGCTCCACTTCCCCATTCTTTGGCCATTGGATAAAGTCTTTCTTCCTTCCCAACACTCCTCTGGGAGGAAACTCTCTGGGATGAGTTTCTGGAACTGAGTACAAAATCCAGGCACAGAGATTATTAAGGATGTTGACAGTGGTTCCCTAAGAGATGAACTGGGGCTGAGAGGGAGAAACGGGAGAAGAGTTCCTTCCACTATATGCATTTCTGTCCCTTTTGATTGGTTTGTTTTGATAAAACATTTAAAAATACCTAAAAAGAGCCAGACATGGTATCACTGGCTTGTGATCCCAGCTACCGGGGAGGCTGAGTTAGGAGCACTGCAAGTTAGAGGCCAGCCTGGGCAATTCAGAGATACTCTATAACAAATAAGAAAGAGCTGGGAATGCGGCTCAGTGGTCAAGTTCTCCTGTGCTTGATCTCCAGTTCTGAAATAAAATAAAATAAAAAGAATAGACGATGCTTTATCAGAGAGAAAAGTTGCCTGGTCACAGGGAAAACCTCCCAGCACCACAACTTCCCTTTCAGGACCAAGTAGACTGGCTTGGGATTTGGTGAAGCCCACATGGGAAACGACGAGGAAGACCAGATGCTAGCATGGTTAGCCTTACCTTTGTGGTCTTGAAGCAAGAGGAGAAGGGAGAGCGTCATCTGGACACAGAGGGGTTAACAGTGTGAGCCTGGAGCTCTGGACTCTGCTCCAGCCACAATTAGCCACAGTCTCAAAGTTCCCATAGACAGGCAGGATAGATAGCCCTGCCACAAATCTCCAGGAGCAATGAAGCTGCGCCACAGCTTGCTCTCAACAGACAGGAGGGGCCAGGCGGAGGTGTGTGACCACAGATTAATGAAACCTCCACCTCGCCCTGGGGGACAGCTGATTAGTCCATGCATTAGAAAAAACCAACGCTATCCTATCAGTGACTTCTTGAAGAAGCTGTTCTCAGTGCCCAATTTTTTTAGTGACCAGCAGATGGCTCATGTTCCTGCATGTCACTGGCTTCCTGTTTTAATCTCACACGTGGATCTCTTCCAAGGCACAATTTTCTTCCTGGCATATTGAGTTGGGATGAATTTGGAAGGGTTCACCTATTCCTTTTTTCCTCTGTGACGTCTACTGAATTCCTATCTCTTATCGTTTTCTTTGATAAGGTCTCCATTTCAGAATCTCAGCAGGAACTTAGGATCAAGGTTCGGACATCTGACTCCCTTTATTGCAATGCTAATTGCTGACGTTTTTCCTAGCACATCACTTACAACCTGCTCCTGGGGCCCCTCCTTCAGGACGCTCTCAGCTCCTCCAGGCCCATGTGAATCGTTCATGATGGCCCGAGGTCCCCATACACTATTCCACTCTTCCTCCTCGCTGCCTTCTCCTGCAACTCCTTTTCTGAAAGATTTTAAACTTTGATTCAATTTCCTTTATACCTGTGTTCCTTCCAATTTCAATAAGGTACATTTTTCTTTGTCTATTTTGTTGATTTTCAAATTTATTGGTATAAATCGGTTCATAATAACCTCATCTTTTAATCTCTGTGGCATCTAGAGTTATATATTATTGTTTGACAGAGAGAGAGAGAGAGAGAGGGAGAGAGTTAAATTTTATTTTTTCCTCTCTTTAGCTGTGTAGGTGATGCTGAGGATTGAACAGGGGTCCTCATGCATGCCAGGCAAGTGCTCTACTGCTGAGCCACCTCTCCAACGTTGAGTTATATATCTTTTTAATTCACAGTGTTTAGAAGGTTACGATGTCATTTTTTATGTGACTGATATTTCTGGAGGATTTTAAATTTTATTAATATCTTTGCAGAACTCATGTGGGCTTGAATGACTCCATTATATATCTTCATTCTATTTAAGTTTCTATACATATCCCTATTATTTCTTTCTTATCTTATTTGGATAGTTAATTTTAACCTAATTTATTATGTTGAATGAGTAATTTAATACTTATTAGTTTTTCTTATCATACATATTGATTTTAGATTTATAAATTTCCATCTCAGAACTTATCTAGCTACATTGCACAAACTATTTTATATAGTACTTTCTTTGGCCTTGTATATTCTAATTTTATTAATTTTTTTGAATTAATGAATCATTTAGAAGTTTTTCTATATTTCTGAAACATGGATTTGATAAGTATTTTGTTATATCTAACCAAATTGTTTCATGGTTATAATGATACTGATTTCTTGAAATATTGAGACTTCTGGGTATAGTGACACAGGCCTGTAACCTTAGTGACTTGGGAGGGTGAGGCAGGAGGATCACAAGTTTGAGGCTAGCCTCAGTAACTTAGTGAGACCCTGTCTTAAAATAATAAATAAATGAATAAATACATAAAAGGGCTGGGAATATAGCTCAGTGGTGAAGTGCCCCTGGGTTTAACCATAAAAACAAACAAATAAACCTGAACCATATTCTCTGTGCTAGACAGATCAATTTTATAAATATTTTACATACACTTGAATATCTCTTTATCCATTATGATTATTATACATCTGCATTTCCCATGTTTTACATTTTACTGTTTTTTGCTTTTCCTGTATATGCCTGTATATGTTATTTTGTTTTTTCCATTTTTATCTTCTTTCAGTATTGATAGTTGCTATCACTTTTTTTCTCTTTCATTTTTCCACCTCCCCTAGATAAGAAGCTGCGTTCCCTTCAACGGGGTTTAATAGTCTCTTTAAACTTTCCATTGAGTTTTTATATTCAATTGTCTCAGTTTTATTTCTAAACGTTTTAAAAATTTGGTTCTTTTCCAAATTGGATCGGATGTACTTTAGAAAGAAAGATGGCTAGAGGTCGAGCTCGGTGGGAGAGTGCTGGCCGGGCATGTGCGACATCCTGGGTTCAATCCCTGTACCATCTCCCTCTTCCTTCTGACTATATTCAGATTGTTTCTCTCTCTCTCTCTCTTTTTTAAAGATAGAAGGACAGAGAGAGAGAGAGAGAGAGAAGGAGAGAGAATCAATTTTTATTTTTTTTTCAAATGGCTTTTGTTGCTCTGACACTTAGTTGTGTATGTGGGTGCTGGGGTTTGAACCCATGTGCTCGTGCATGCCGGACAAGCGTTGTAACCACTGAGCCACCGCTCCAGCCCCCTGGTTTCTCTTTTTTGCCCTTTAATTTCAGTTCAAGGTGTGTAGTTTTACTTTCTTCGATTTTACCCAGCTTGGTATTTGTTGGGACACTTGAATTTGAGTACTGGTGTTGTTATTAAACTTGAGAAACTCCAGGTATTTTTGGATAGTATGCCTTCCCCACTCTCTGTAGTATCTTCCTCCTTCACTTCAATCAGACATTGGCTAAGCCACTTCTTCTTGACAGATCCCTGTTGTAGATTTGGATAGGAAAGCTCTTTGCAGCAGGGACTGTTCCTTGCCTCATAGGGCATTCTACACTCCTGCTCCCCAGACACTAAACTGTGAAAGTGCTTCACACATTTCCAGACTCCCCCCAAGGTAATGGTGACAGCTGCTTAGTGTTGTGACGAATCTTTCTTCCGTATATGTCTTCTCAGGTTTTGTAACCTTTGAAACCAATTTCCCACTCTGTGCCGAATTTGGAGAAATTTATTAAGCACTGTGTTCCTTCAGCAGGGTTTAATAGTCTTTTTAAACTTTCCATTGAGTTTTTATATTCAATTGTCTCAACTTTATTTCTAAAAGTTTTAAAAATTTGGTTCCTTTCCAAATTGGATCGGACGTCATTAATAGTGTTGTATTCTTTTGTCGTATTTACATTATCTTCTTTTTATTTCTTTTACTATCTTGACCATTTGTATTTTTGTATTTCATTGAGCCCAGTTTGCCATTGATTATAAGAAACATCCCTTGTTTATATGCCACTAAGAAAGATTAAAGGAAAGGGTCTCTCTGTGACACGCATGAGTTTTCATGGTGTCTCTATACAGGGTAATATTTCTTTCTTCTTGATTCAGTACACCGAAGGCATGGAGTATTGTCCATTTCTAGAATCGACCAGCAATCTCCCTAAGTTACTGAGATTTCCTTGCAACCTGAGTTGAGACGTACGTTTTAGGGCTACAGTGGGAGCATTCCCAGGAGCAGTGTACTAGTCAGCTTGGGCTGCCGTGGAAAAACACGATAGACAGGGAGCCTTGAACGGCAGAAGTCTGTTCTCTCACAGTTTTGGAAGCTGAAGTCCAAAATCAAGGTGCTGCCAGGATTAGTTTCTGGCGGGACCTCTACCAGGTTTGTAGGTGGCTGTCTTCTTGCTGTGTCCTCATAAGATCTTTTCTGTGTGTGTACCCAGAGAGCTCTGGTCCCTCTTCCTCTTTTTATAATGACACTCATCCTCTTGGATTAGGGCCCCACTTCTATGACCTTGTTCAGTCTTAATCATCTCCTTAAAAAACATTGTCTCCAGATCCAAGTTGGGGCTGCAACATTTGAATTTTGGAAGAACACAATTCACTCCTTAAGAGACAGCGACTCTAGTATAATTCAAAATGCAAAGGAAAATCTTGTTGGAAGATTGCGCAATACATTTCAATTACGTAATTATTTTCATAATTACTAACTTCTGTTTTGTCTATCCATCCTATCACCTTTTTCTTTGCAAAGCTATATGTCAACTGTGGCTGATGTTGGTTTTTCCATATTGTCACAGGATATGTGCTTCGGCTGTGTGTTTAGAGCTGGTAATGGTTAGCTGTGAGGGGTACACAGTCTCCCATCTGGTAAAGCTGCCAACCCATGACATGCATTTATTTATTATTTTATTATTTTTTTAACAGAGAGAGAGGGGGAGTTAATATTTTTCATTTTCTCATCTGGTCTTTGTTTCTCCGACACTTAGTTGTGTATGTGGTGCTGGGGTTCGAACCTGGGTCCTTGAGCATGCCAGGCAAGCGCTCCACCTCTGAGCTACCTCTCCAGCCACTGGTATGCATTTGTGAGACAACAGCAATCGTAGGCATAGCTTGTGATGTGAAAATGGAGTAAAATTAAGTGGCCTGCAGAGCTGTGGAACCTGTTTTCTTTTTCTTTTTTTTTTTTTGTGGAACCTGTTTTCTGACCCAGGTCAAGACTTGCTGGCCCTTGCTTGATGATACAGGCCACCTGGCCCTCTGGGGCTGCCCACAGCTTGGAAGAGGGACTACTTTTCCCACTGTACCCTGTTATCACTTCACTCCACAGTGGCGCCTGGCGACCTCACCAGCAGGCCCCGTCTTCCATCGCCTCTGTACTGCAGCTCAGGGAGGGTTTCTGGGCATCTTCCGCTCACACAGCAGCTGGGGAGGGCATGGTGTCACTCAGCCGAACAGGGAAAGAACACAGATCTCAACGCATGCCTTCACCTCTGTTTTCTTTCTTTTCTTCTCCCCATATTCAAGGCAAGCCATTCAGAGTTCCCTTTGTGACATGTGACACCTGAGCTTTTTAATTCCATGAGGCCTGGTTCTTAGTGTGTCAACGGAAGCTTTAAAATTGAACACTTTTATAAGACCAATGTTTCCACTAAGGATACAAATGAGAAAGAATGCTGTTTTCCTTTCTGGAAACAAATAGTAACAGGGAAGCTGCCACTTGTCATGTGCCCTGGTTTCCTTTGTCACCATCCTCCTCCAGATGGTACTTAAGGGGCCCCCAGCAGAAGCAGGCTCCAGACCTCCCTCTCCTCTCCTGAGTCCTCTCCTCACTGTTCCTGAGTCCTCTGTACTAACACCATGGGTTGCTGTGGCTGTGGAGGTTGCGGTGGTGGCTGCGGTGGTGGCTGTGGTGGCTGTGGTGGCTGCGGTGGTGGCTGTGGTGGCTGCGGTGGCTGCAGCAGCTGCACCACCTGCAGATGCTACCGGGTCGGCTGCTGCTCTGGCTGCTGCCCCTGCTGCCGTGGCTGCTGCGGTGGCTGCTGCAGCACCCCAGTGATCTGCTGCTGCCGCCGCACCTGCTGCAGCTCGGGTGGCTGCGGCTGCGGGTGCGGGAAGGGCTGTTGCCAACAGAAGTGCTGCCAGCAGTCCTGCGGCTGCAAGAAGCAGTGCTGCTGCTAGGCGGCCACGGCTTTGCTGTAGGCTGAGCGAGGCTGAGACCTGCTCCCCCCTCTTCATGAGACTTTCCTTCACCTTGCTACTTGGAATCTGTGGATGCCCTGAGACTTACTCCTGTGGACTGCAGACTCATCTCTTTGACCCAATAGTTTAAAACCTTTTTATATATATGAAAAATTCCAAATAGGAAATGGCCATTATGAAAATGGAACTGCAGCCCAGTAACTAAAGGTTGGTCCACCTCACCAAGCCCTTTCCAACGCTCTCTTGGGGGGCGTACGTGGCCTTCCAGCTTTGTGCGTTCGCCTGTGCGTTTGAGTGCTTGGGGTTTCCCACCCCTCTATTCCTATTCTGTGTGGTCCCCATGATAGCTATCATGTAATTTTCCTAATAAAACAAGATTAACAACCATGACTGACTCTGCTTTTTCTCTGCCACATAACCAGATGAGATTTGTGCTGTTTCGAACTAGTTCAGAGATAAACCTAAGATGACAGCAATGTCAGCCCAGGGCTGCGGGACAGGCTGCAACCAGGGCTCTGGAAGTCTGTCCCCACCCCTACCCATTGTCATCTTCCATCTCCTAGAGCTACCCTAACTTCAGGAAAACTGAAAAAGACTACAAAAGCCTAAAAACCCATAGCCAGTACAACCAAGAAGATTTCTTAGCACTTTTTCGAAAGACACATGCTCCTTTGTTGATTTGTTCCAAAGAGCAAAGATTCTACAACCAATCTTCTTAGGACATCAGTGATGGTGCCATTTAGAGTGACCGGGTTCTGTGGCTGGCACTGACTGACCTGGACTGCTCGCTGCGGCTTCTGTTGATTGTGACTACCAAGTGAGTCAACCAAAGCATTTGTGACCGTGATTACTATCCTGGCGACAAAGCAAGCTATGCTGAATAGGTGGTCACCAAATGTGAACCGTATCCCAGGGGCAATCTTCCCTGACCTCAGTGAACAGGAGGTTAACGTGAACATCTCCAGCACCATTGTTGAGAATCATGACCTGTTAGCAATATCTACGAGGCCAGTGCTGCTCTGGTCTAAGCAGACGTAGACTTTTTGGAATCAAAGACATCTTTGTAGAAGCTACTGGTTCTCAAGGTGGGTGGTGTTGCCCCCTTGGGGTTCTTGAGAATTTTGGGTGGTGGTCTTTGATTGTCACAATGAAGACAGCACTACTGGCTTCTGTGAGGCAGGGTGGGGATAATAGATCCTGCTATACATGGGAGTCCCACTTAGCAAAGACCTGTGGCATCTTCTCATGTCCCTAAGGTGCCCAAGTAAAATCCCTGTGTATAATAATGGGAACCCATAACTGACTCTACATAAACAAAGAACATTCTTTGCGTGGTTTAGTATACAATGACGCTTCTGGGAAAGCTTTACTACATAATGTGAGAAACTTGTTTTCTGGTTGGCTGGAGATTTCACCAAGCATGGTTCCTACGCGTGGAGATTACATTACTGATAGCAATAGCATTTGAAGTATTTGAGTCATTAATAAAATTTCCCTGCTGCCTCAGGCTTGGTGTGTCCTGAACATGGTCATGGTGGTTTAATTGTGCCCATTTATGTGTTGAACAACATGTAGTTTTGCTGTGTTTGACATTTATTCTTTATTTATATTACATTTAATAGTTTTATTTTTGGGGTTGCTTCATAGTTGTAAAGGGAGGGTATAAATATTCTGGTGGCAATGCCCCTGATAGTGTGAGGAAGGGGAATTTTCCTCTTGATTCAATCCTGTGCTTGGAAGTGTTTTGACACGTTCTCCAGTGAAATGCAGGAAAAGGCTCAGGTCTCTTAGATAAAGCGTTTTCTTCCCTCTTAGTCTTTAATAGATGACGAGACCTGCTGCCTCAGTGTATCCTGAGGGGGACTTTGGTTTCTGCCTGGCAAGATTGCCACATCACAGGGATGTCACCCAACATTCTGAACTCTGAAGGGACAAAACACAGTAATTCCTGAAAATCATGAAAGCTGTGCAGTCTAAGAATGTCATGTAGAAGCTGAATGATGGATAATATCACTGTTTGTCACGTGAGCTAAAAGGGACTAATTCTCTTTTTAACTTGATGTTGAGCGTGGTTCATGTAGCAGAGAATTTAAAAGGCTAGCAGACTTCAGACTTCTATTTTCCTCCTCCGGATTTCAGGGAACCAAGCCCAATCGGTGACTGTTGCTGTAATATTCCATACCTACGAGTGGGATCTGAATATCCTAGTATAATAATATTTTCGCATGAAAATAAGAAGGTACCCTGATACATTTCCTGAGTGGATTATAAAAGAGAAAAGAAAAAGAGAGGATAGAATTCAGAAGTTTTAAAGGGATGCCATACACTTTGATTTTATTTGGCAAAGGTAAATGTTTTTGAAAACTTGGGTGATCTCTAGGGAAAAAGCTTGAAACTTGAATTTCTTTGCTAAATTGAATGCTTTTTTCTTTCAGACTCACTGTATAGCCCCTCCAGGCAAATTGAAATACACTGATTTGTAAAAAGACATTTAAATTAAGTTAATGTTTTTTGATAGAAGGGTTTCAAAAAAGGAGTCTGGGCTTTGATATTTTGATCTGAATAAAGGGTGATCCATTCCAAAGCGAGCAGTTGCGAAGAGGTGAGTACTGAAATCAGAAGCAATTTCTCTACGGAAAAACAAAGTAAAATTACTTTAAAATAGTACACATTCCACACAGTCATGGGGAAATATGTGATTGTTGTTCATTTTTTGAAAAATAGTTGAACTTTATTAAGGAGTAACTATATCACTCAAGTCTCAAACACAACATCCCTGTTAACCAACCAGAGTGTGGGACACAACACACTTACATAAACAATTAATTTTGTTGAGCTATAATTAATGGAACATGAGGTTAACCTGTGACTCACGACGTAAGAGTCAATGTTCTTCAGTATTTTCTGGGGATATGCAGCTATCAATACTATTTAATTGTAGAACATTTTGTCTTCCCTGAAAGGAACTGCCTTCCCATTCACAGTCCTCTCTTGCCCCATCCCCAGTCCTCTTCAAGATTGCTTGGCTACTCCGAGAGCCTTGTATTTCTGTACACATTTTAAGAAAATTTAACAGGCCAACAGATTATATATATATTTTTTGAAAGAGAGAAAGAGACAGTTAATTTGGGGGGTTTTCATCTAGTTTTTATTTATTTTATTTATTTATTTGGTTGTGTATGTGGTGCTGGGGATATAACCCAGGTCCTCATGCATCCCAGGCAAGTGCTCTACCTCTGAGCCACCTCTCCAGCCCTAGACTTTGTATTTTTAAACTTTTCAATATCTGGGGTGTGTGGAAGGAAGGCATATGGAGTTCCAATGGGGATTGAGCTGAACTATGTAAGGGCAATCTGGGCAGTGCTGGGGTCCTACCAATGATTCCTTTAATCCATGAACATGAGATGCCTTTTCATTTAGACTGCCTTTATTTTTTTTCAGTCATTTTCACAGTTTTAGTGTACACGTCTTACACTTCTCATGTTAAATTTATACGTAAATATTATACTCTTGGTTCTGTGACAAATGCAATTAGTTTCTGGGTATACTTTAGAAATTATAGATGTGAAAACTGAAGCTCTGGAAAAGATCTTATGCAATTGCACACAAGAGCTATATAAAGAGAAATCCCTCTACCTTGGTTAGTTATTCATGAGCTTAATTCAAAGCTTCTTTTTGATTTGCTTTTTAAAAAAATTTCTTTTGTATAATAAAACACTAGGGCTTAACTGTATCTTAGTATGGTATTTTCTTCATATATCTAAAGACTTTTTAAAAAGTCTGTAAAGAAGTATAACAATACCAAGAGGAGACCAGGGGTAATGAGACTTAATCTGAGTCTAGATTTTCAGCTCCGTCTTCTCTGATCAAGTCCAGCTTGGGTAATGAGGAGTGTGGAGTTGCTTTCTGGCTCAGGAACATAGAATTCCATATTGCAGTTCCCTGCAATCCAAACTCAGACAATGCACAAGCATTGCTAAAAAGAACATTCATGAAGTTTCTTCCTTAACAAAGAGAACAGGTTAGTAGAGTGAGGTGCTAAATTATTATAACGTTTTTATTGATGTGCTGTCTTTTCTAGTGAATCTTTTGTACTAGAGACAACTAGATCTAAGTAATGCACATAATTAAACAGTGTTTTTCCAGTTTTTTAAAAAAAATGTCTCCATAGACAGAATGATTAGTGCGAAATTCTCCATGGATACAATAATGACTGTGAAATTCCTAGAGAAGCATTTTAACAGTTGCTTAAATCAATCATTAATGCTTCAAACACTGTCTTGCTGTCATCTGGTTTTCAGATACCACATGGCAGTCTTTTAAAATACAGTGAATGAAAGCATCACACAATTTGTTCATTTGTTAAATCAACATTTTTGGGCTGATGGCATAGCTAAGTGGTGGAGTGCTTGACTGGCAAGTCCAAAGCCCCAGGCTGGACACTCAGCCCCATGCAGGTACAAGAAGTATTAGCACTTTTGGCATTTGGTAGTAAATTTATGTCTAGAATATTTCAAATTTTATTGTTGATAAATTTTTATTGTTTTTTGTTGTTAACTTCTTGGAACAATTATAATTATACATACAATTTGTAGATTTTTCAAATCCTATTAGTGATCTTCCAAGCAAAGAGTAAATGTACAATAAGGATTATGTAATTTATCAAAGTTTTATTTAGTTATGTCTTTTAAAAGTATGTAAAAATAATGTTAAATTATTTAACTACCTCTCAAAAAAAGAGGGACACGTTATGTATGTTTTAGGTTTTTAGCATTCCTTCGATAGCAGTGAGATAATTTTAATGCAAGGAAACTGACAAACCAAATACACAGATGAGCCTTGGTGGTCAGATACTGTTTGTACTTTCAGTGTGATAACCTAAGCATTATCCGTTCTGAATGGGTATTGGACTGAACTCATGTTTTAGAAAACTAGATTAGACCAAATGATAGATTTTGCTCAATTTGGGTATCATCGCATGTAAGCATCTTTACTCTGTGTGATATCTGCATTTTTTGTCAGTGATAGTTTTTCTTGGACGTGATCTATAAGAAGGTGGCTTTAAATGAATCAGAGCAGCCCTGAAGCAACATGTGGTGACGCTGAAGTCCTACTTTGCAGTTCCTTTATGAAATCATTCTTCCAGTTCTTCTAATAAATCATGCTCACATTAAAGGAAATGGTGAAACTCTTACAATCGCCCTCTTGTTTGATAGCTGGAGAAGCTGAGAGTAGTCCTGATGTTGCCCAGGACTTCTTTTATGCAGCAGCACCAAGAACGGAGTGAATATGAGGATCAGGCATTCATGGTGAGATGCAGTTTGATTGGCATTTTCAAATAGAACCGCATCTTTGGCCCATTACTTACTAAAATGACCAGCGGGGCCCCTAGGAAAGTCCTGTTGCCTAAGAATCGCCACATGTGACTCAAGCTTGTGGTTCAGCGGCACTCCTCCTCAAGCTGTGCGTGGTGAATGTGTCCACATCTGGATATTTTTGTATCATCAGGTGCCCGGCTTGTAGGGCAAGCTTTTCCGTCTGTTATTCTTGCCCCTGAGCAGGTACAAAGGTGTTGACTTATCTCATAAGAATGCCATAGAAACGAAAGCTCTCTGCAAATGAGTCTTTAAACCCTCAGAAATAAAAACAGCCATTCTTGATCTTTTTTTTAAAAAATTTTATCATGATTGCTGCAAATCAGGAGCAGGTCATATAGAAGCAAGGAAAGTCCTGCTCCACTTTAAATATTCATTTTTACTTTCTCTTACTGTTTCCACTTAGCATTTTGTTTTTAAAAAAAGAGGAAGAGAGAGAGAGAATTGATTTTATTTTTCCATCTGACCTTTGTTTCTCCATCACTTAGTTGTGATACAGGGGTTTGAACCCAGGTCCTTGTGCTTGCCGGGTGAGTGCTGGAACTGCTGAGCCACTGCTCCAGCCCCTCAATTTAGTATTAAAACATGCTGATACTATTCATACTTTCTTTCTTTTCCTGAACGCTAATCAAGTTACTAAGAGAAAACAAAATATACAGCTATCAAATATTGAAAGTCAATAAATAAAACTTTTTTTCCTAAAGGAAACAGCAATCCCAGATATAGTTTGAGTTAGCTCTAATTGTTTTAGCCATTAGAATTTTTATGAGATATATAAAATTATCAGAAATAAAAAGTAACTGAGACAAAAGGCAAATATTAAAAATGTTTATTATCTTCAGCATATATTACTTTGCCAATATCACTGAAATGAGATTCTTGAGCCTATTGTGACAGTTAAAGACATTCCTAATACAGTAGAAATCTAATGTCACAGCATAGTTACAAGTAGTATTGTCGGCCTCCGCAGCCTCTTTTGATACAATTCACAGGACACTGGTACTGTGTCAAATGAAATGTGAGCACGTTTCAGGATAGGCAAGAGTTGCTTAAAATGCGGCATCCAAAGACCATCACTTATCTGCAGATCGAACACTGGAACTTCAAACACTGCAAGGAAAGTTGCTTTTCTCTGTAACTTAAATTTCTGGGGAATAGAAGCAGTGTGAAGAAGGAAAAATGTAAGTGGAAGGGACCCTGTTCCTTTCCTAGCAGTGGACCAGGGCTGTAGCAGCTCTTATAGGCTGCACTGAGGCTGAGCTGGTCTTCTTTGACTTAATCCTTCTCACCCCTGAGCTGTCTGGAGCGCAACTGGATCTAAACTTCTGCAGGAAACTGCAGTCCTCCCCACCTTGCCTTGGTCTAACCAACACCTGTGCTGTTACCTGGGCTTCCAGTCAGTGCTGGTTCTGCGCACTCTTGCTCTCGGCTTTGCCTGGACTACCAACCTAAAATTGTCACGTCTACCAAAGAAGACAGACTGATCAAGTGGACCAAAGAGTTGTCTTATTTTGTTGTAACGGGGAAAGCAGTTGATCACACAAATGAAGGGGGTGATTTAGGGAAGGGGAACCATGCTTGGAAAAGGGGCGTATTCTATGCTGACCTTCCAGGCAACCCCAAACTGGTCTAGGTGACATTTTCATAATAACGCTAGTGAAATGCTGCAGCCCCTTATCACCTCCCATTTGTATTTCAGTGGTCTGTAGATTGCTGGGACAAATACAGACCTTCTAGTATTGTTAAGACATGGTGATGTGACTTAAAATACGAACACATGTCCCTCTGTGGGGGGAGAAGTCTTTATTATGAAGACTTTATCTTGTGAGACTTTAATTTTATGGCAAGGGTAATAGGATCATTTGAAAGACCAAGGTCAGAACTTACAGTCTGAGATATACATCAAGCATTTGTTTCGAATCCTAATCCCCCACTGCCATCTTTTTCTGTGTGCAGAAAGATGAACAGGTTAGACTCCATAAAGCTCTCCTGATCTTATTTATGGTGATGAAAGCAAAGTCAGTCTTGTTATTATTCAGAAATAGAAATCTTTCTGCAATCTTGAATGTAAAATAAGCTTGTATTCATTTCTTTAAGGTTACCTTTCTATCTCACGTAGAACAGATTCCACTGTTCGTTCACAGAGAAAAAAAATCTTTCTAAAAAGTTGATTACTATATGAGCAACCCGGAATGGGCTTCGCAAATTTTGGCAATGATCCACAACGAAAGCAACACTAAAAGCAGGTAAGCAGATTGGCCGTTGTGAAGTCCTCATTAGAAATTGATTTGGTTCTATTTTATGAAACTGGACTATTTTACCAAACTCTTCTACATTTGCTATCACGATTATAGCATAGTTCTGGTCTTCTATATGTTGTCCTATGAAAACTCATGGTTTCTATACTTACTCTCTATACCATCTCCATTTTTAATAGAGACTCTTGGTTATATACTTGTACCATCTGGAATAATAATTTTGCCTCCTCCATTCTAATTTTTAACTTCTTTTTTTTTTTTTTTTTAGAGAGAGAGGGACAGTGAAAGAGAAAGAGAAAGCGAGAAATGATTTTATTTTGATTTTTCAAGTGGCCTTCGTTGCTCCGAGACTTTGCTGTGTACGTGGTGCTGGGGTTTGAACTCGTGTACTCATGCATGCCCGGCAAGCGCTGGAACCGCTGAGCCACCGCTCCAGCCCCTAATTTTTAACTTCTGATATTCTTTTCTTTTTAAATTTTGCTAGCACTTCTGCATAGTAAATCACATAAGGAAGGTGATGAAGCCACGTTTCCTTGGCTTATTAGGGATAAGCATAGAACATCGGCAGCTTTCTCCACTGGTGTGTAGTAGTCCTCTGCTGTACACGGGGATACATCCTACAACCTTACAGGATGCCTGGAGCCACTGACAGCCCTGAACCCTGTATGTACTGTGCTTCCCCCTATATACACATACCTTGACGATAGGTTTCTCTCCAGCACATTCTAATTCCCAGCATCACCACTCTTGCACTTATATTTAGAAATATAAGGCTTGCCTGAGTGTAGGCACTGAGATACCT
The DNA here is from genome assembly GCA_004027875.1 of Aplodontia rufa. Lineage (NCBI taxonomy): Eukaryota > Metazoa > Chordata > Mammalia > Rodentia > Aplodontiidae > Aplodontia > Aplodontia rufa. Next base: position 35,835 of record PVKS010003402.1, on the reverse strand, counting down.
CCAAAGTTGACCTGAAACTCAGAGAACTACTGAGTGACTACCAAGCAAGTTCCATGGCTATGTTGGACAAAGGGACGATTCTCCACCCAAGATTTCATTTATGCTACTTGGAACATCATGCAATTTAGCTTATGAACTTCGGGAACTTTCCACTTATCAGATTTCTGTCGACAGGTAACTAAAACTACAGAAAGCAAAACTGTGAATAAGGGGGACTGCCGTGTTGAATTTTGGGCTAAATATTATTTTCAGTCTAGTGAATGAATCTTGGGATTCAGAATGAAGTATGTTTTCAGTACAAATTTTTTGATTTTTTTTAACCATTCCCTTCTTGCCTTTTATTTATTTTTTATTTATTAAGTTTTTATTAAGAAATTTAGTTATTGTAAATAAAAAATGCATCCCAAGTAACAATATGATACATATATTCTTAATTAGATTTACCTCCTAGATCCCACCCTATTCTCCCACCCTTTCCCCTCCCCTTCTACTCCCTCCCCTCTCCTTCCCAATACATATCTATGGTTGCCCTAGGTTATGTGTTACTACACCTTTCCTGGGTCTAATACATGAGGTTGATCACCTTGTATACAGGCCTGGGTCTAGCTCCAGCCTCCACAGATGAGTGAAGACATTTGATCTTTTCTTCACTCTCTGGGTTTGGCTAACTTTGATCAACATGATTTCTTCTATCACCATCCATTTACCTTCAAAGGCTGCAATATCATTGTTTCTAATTGCTATGTAGAATTCCATGGTATATGTGTACCACAGTTTTTGGATCCATTCATCCAGTGAGGGGCATCTGGGTTGGTTCCATAATTTAGCTATTGTAATTTGAGCTATGAATATGGATTTTGCTGTGTCACTGTAATGTGCTGATTCTAACTTCCCTGGAAAAATACCCAGGAGAGAGATAGCTGGATCATATGGTGGGTCCATCCCTAATTTTTTGAGGATTCTCCATACTGCTTTCCAGAGGGGCTGTACCAGTCTGCAGTTCCACTAACAATGTGCTAGTGTTCCTGTCTCTCTGCAACCCCTCCAGCATCTATTATTGTTTATTTTCTTCATTTTTGGCAATGTGACTGGTGTGAGGTGAAATCTTAATGTAGTTTTCATTTGCATTTCTCTTATTACTAGTGATTTGGAGCACTTTCTCATGTATTCATTGGCTAGCTCAATGTCCTCTGTTGAGAAGTTTCTATTTAGCTCTTTGGTCCATTTAATGATTGAGTTGTTTGTGTATTTGAGGTTGAGATTTTTGAGGACTTTGTAAATTCTGGATATTAGTCCCCTGTCAGAAGAATCACAGGTCATGATTCTCTCCCATTCAATACAAACTTTGAATCAGTGTTCTTTATTTCTAGTGGCTGACTGCTCAACACAGACTCTGCTATGATATGTTCAGATAGGTTACAGCAGAATTCCAACAAAAAATTGGACTCTATAAATTTTAGACATACTTTATTTAGCACAATCTCTGCCATTTAAAAGTTAGTGTTTAGGGGACTGGGGCATAGCTTGGTGGTAGATCTCATGTTTAGCATGTATGAAGCCCTGGGTTCAATTTCTAGCACCCCAAAATAAAAACAAATAAATACAAGTTAAGTATTTAATTCCCCCAAGTGCATTCTTATAAATACTGCTAGGAACTCCAGGAAGTTCCTTTCACAGTGCTCCATTTTAGTCAGCACACTGATGCAGCATTGCAGTGGGGTCATGGTGGAGAGGAGGCTCACTGCCTCTCCCAGGCCACTGAGAATTGATGCCACCATCTTCCCTGGGACATACTATAGTATTCAGAGCTAATTCTGAGGTAGAGTTTCACAGCACAAAGCTTATCAGAGCACAGAATGAGAAAAATAATCATGAAAAAAATTAAAATAGTGAAATTATCAAATCATAGTTTGTAAATAATGCTATCATCAGGGTTGAAGAGCAACCCTTCGAAATGGGACCAAATCTTGTAATTCTCTCAGAGAACTGTAAAATTAAAACAGAAATATACTTACTGAAAGAGGAAGAAAAATGGCTTAAGGGAAAAACTTTCCCAGGTGTTGCCTGCTTAGATCAAACAAGCCTCTAAGCCAGGCAACAGGGTCAGTATGGCTACCATGTCTGCTCACTCATGGGAACGCCAACTCCAAGATAGCTAGTGTTTTCTTGTGGTTTCCATGCCATGTGCATGTTCTTACAAGTGATTGGAACTAGAATTTCCAGTTGCTGCTATTGGAGGGGGTCCCCAAGGTGGGTTGTGCATCTGTGATGAATCCCGCTGACCACACAGACGTCTGCTCTAAGGCTGAGGTTCTGTTGTAGCTTTGAACTTGCAGAGCATGCCAATGTGTAGCAAATCCCCTCACACCATCCTCCTCAGAACCCTGCCTTTGCCTTCGCTGATTTGAAAACCATGGCGGCTGAGGGGATAAGGTTAGAACTTTGTTGCCTCGACGATGCCACTTGGCTCCTCTGGGTGTGGCTGAGCTGGACTCTGAATTGCCGCAGGGCTCTGGGCTTGCTTTTGGCATTTGGTGGAGAAGAGAATATATATGCTTCTCATTAGGAAAATTCCAGCAATGACGGCAAAATAACTCCCGTAAACTAAAAACTGGAGAAAAACAAATAATTAGCCACATATGACATCTGACTACCCATGTCATCGATGATAAAGAATGAGGCTGTCAGTTAGCTAGGATGACGGGGTAACTTGACCCAGGACCTGAGTGTGAGTCTCGTAGATTAGACAATACTCTCGTCTACCTTAGGAGAAGCCAGTGTGAAAACATAAGAAACACAGGCACTAGGAATCCCTTGCTCTGGAGCACATCCCCTCGCAGCTGTTTTCAATAGTGAGACACTCCAGAGCCTGAGGATCTGGGTCTAGGTTTGGAGGCTGGAACAATGCTATTTGCTGTGTCCCAGATTTCTATTGTTTTGGAAACAGAATCTCCTTATGTTGCCCAGTCTGGTCTCAAACTCCTGGACCTGATCTTCTGGCCTCAGCCTCCTGAGTGCTGGGACAGCAGCCAGGTGCCACCAGGCCTAGCTTATGTGCAATATTTCTAAGGATGAATCTGAAGACCCCAAGGCTGCTTCTCACCTCCCCTACCCAGTTAAATTTCGACCTGCTTCCAATTACTACTCAAAACCTGCACCGTGTCATAATATAATTAAGGAATTGTGCATTTTTAAGTTTGCCTAACTGAGGAATTCAAGAAATCTAAATATTTCTAGTTTTTTTAATTTTATTTTTTAGGGCTGAGGACCGAACTTGGGGCCTTGCGCATGCTAGGCAAGCGCTCTGCCACTGAGCTAAATCCCCAACCCTATTTCTAGTTGCTGAAAATCCTTAGAGGCAACTTTTTTTATCCTACATCCCTAGCAAATGCATTAGTAGGATCCTAGAAGTGCTGGAAGTTACCTGAGTGCTGACTGGCAGATTGAGCCCCCTCTGATCCACCACAATCACAGTCATGATGGTCTGAATCACCAGGGCAATGAAGGTGTTTATTCCGAACACCAGGGCGTAGCGCTCCACGCTCAGGTTAACTGCGATCTGAAATCTACCATTAAATGTTGAACAAGTATTTTAATCACAATACGCAGGGCATTCTTATCTTCAAAAGATAAAAACTGAAGAGAAAACAGAGCTGTTAATTATGCTTCTTGTCTAAATCCCTCAGTATACACAGACAGGCAGAGCAAAGGAATTAAATACCATTAAAGGCTGAACGCAAGATAACATGCAAAATTCCTCCAATCCAATTTAGCGTTTTCCAGAAATTATGCCTGGATATTCTGAACTCTCATGAGAATATTGGCTATTATCTGATTTTTGGTACTGTTTCCCAGTATCAAAAATTTTTATGAAAAGGCAAGAACTACCCAATCTGAGGACAAGCATTTTGAAGTGGTGCTCAGTTACTGTCAATCGGCTGGCCTTGACGAAGTCTGGTGTGTGAACCATGAGGGATTACGCAGTGGAGTGAATTTGTATTTAATTCTACAGGTTTTAAAAATCTTACTACATTCCTTGAAATGCACATGGAAGATGTTAGGTTTTGAATTTTACTTATTTTTATTGTATTTTATTTTTAAAGAGAGAGAGGGACAGTGTGTGTGTGTGTGTGTGTGAGAGAGAGAGAGAATCAATTTTATTTAGCTTTTTCATGTGGCCTTCATTGCTCTGACATTTGGTTGCACACATGGTGCTGGGGTTCAAACCCAAATCCTTGCACTTGCCTGACATGTGTGAGGACCTGGGTTTGAACCCAAGCACCACATACACAACTAAGTGTTGGAAAAACAAAAACCAGATGAAAAGGTAAAAATTAACTCTCTCTCTTTAAAAACAAAGAAAAAAAGAAAGAAAGAAAGAAAGAAAGAAAGAAAGAACGTAGTCCTACCTTGAAGTCTTCACCTTAAAAATAAATAACAAAAAACAACTCAAGACTTAGGAGTTTGGTTCAATAAGCAATAGCAACACAGGAAGAAATAAACTTGCCCACTGGTTTCATCTCCTTCCTTTGTCTCATGTGATGTTTTTCCTGCTGCTCTACTTCTGCATTTTTTAAATTGTTTGTTAAAACTTTTCACAAGTTAAAAACAAACACAACAAAGCTGTCTCAATTTTTTAATGCACCTTGAAGTTCAAATGTTTCTCATCTCTTTCAGTTGATACAAAAGCACATTTCGTGTATTCAGCTTTAACAATATGTTTATGAACCAAATCATTCTTTATTCATTTTCTAAAAGAAATCTCTGAAAAAAATGCAAAGATTATAGGAAATTCTATATCCAGAGATCTTCTTCATGAAATGTTTAAGCACCATTTGGTTCCATGTATCAATGCAGCTAAAGTTTTCTTTTAAATCTTTGTATCTACTTTATTTCAGTATACAACTTTTTATAACTTTCCTGAGACTATTTGGTTCACAGAAAAGTACATGCTTAGAATTAAACAAGCCCCTAAATGAGAGGAAAGATGAAATCTAAGCTTAAGCATTTAAAATAAAATCACATTACACCTTATTATGGCAGACTGTTGGAAATAAAAAAAATAAAACCCCAACAATGAATCATTGTTTCTGGTTTATCATGGAGAATTGCTGGAAATTAAAAAAAAATCATCAAAGGCAGAAAATGTCTCATTGCTTTTGATTAGAAGGTAGCAGAGCTTTTTCCTGGAGGTCTAATTTGAGCAATATTCAGAAAGCAGTTAAATGGAGAGATGGCTTGGTTGCAGGATGTTTTAAATGAAGCAGTTAATAGTTAATATTGCAATCGATTAAAATCCTTCTGAAGTTCTCAGAGGAACTTCAGGAATAGACAAGGGTGCAAGGAAAGGCTTGGTACTACTCACACTGCTATGGTAATGAGAAGCATATAGCTGGACTTGAACAGCAGATAGCCAGCGTAGCAGGCCCAGATGCTGGGTGTGTAGTGCATGAGGAACAGGGAGCCTGCGGTGATGGTGGAGAAGACAGCCAGAGCCAGCTCTCCCAGCAGGTCCCAGTCGGCTCTCACGTACCCCACTGCAAAGGCAGCCACGGCCCCTGAAAGCGAAACGCGAGGGAGATGAGCATACTGACCTTGCACAGAGGACCATCAACTCCCTCTATAAAAACCACAGGCATGAAGACCGACGGTGCAGAAGAGGCTCAGACAAACCCACAAATCCTGCAACATCTGGTATTGGACAAAGGGGGTCAAAATATAACACGGAGGAGAGACAGCCTATTCAACAAATGGTGCTGGACAAACTGGACAGCCACTTGCAGAAGGTTGAAATTAGATCCGTATTTCTCACTTTGCACAAAAATCAAATTGAAATGGATCAAAGTACTAGGAATTAAACTAGCTACCATAAAACTGCTAGAAGAAAAATTAGGAGCAACACTCTAGCAGATGGGAGTAGGCAAGAACTTTCTCAATAAGACTCTCAAAGCAAAAGAATTAAAGTCAAGAATCATGAGTGGAATGCCATTAAACTAAAAAGCTTTTGCTCAGCAGAAGAACTGGGCAAAACTGTTGAGAGAAGTACAGAATGGGAGATAATCATGGCCTGTGATTCCTCTGACAGGGGACTAATAACCAAAATTTACAAAGAACTCAAAAAAACATAATATCAAAAACATGATCCATCTAATCAATAAATGGGCTAGAGAGCTAAATAGAAACTTCTCAACATAGGAAATTGAACTTGCCAATGAACACATGAGAAAGTGTTCTAAATCACTAGTAATCAGAGAAATGCAAATCAAAACTACCTTAAGATTTCACCTCACTCTAGTCAGACTGGCAAAGAGGAAGAATATAAATAATAACAGATACTGGAGGGGATGTGGGGAGATAAGAACACTAGCACACTGTTGGTGGAACTGCAGACTGGTCCAGCCACTCTGGAATTCAGTGTGGAGACTTCTCAAAAAATTAGGGATGGATCCACCATACTATCTGGCTATCCTACTTCCAGGTATTTTCCCAGAAGAGCTAGAATCAGCATATTACAGTGACATAGCAAAATCAGTGTTCACAGAGCTCAATTTATAATAGCTAAATTATGGAAAGAACCCAGATGCCCCTCACTGGATCCATAAGCTGTCACATGCACACACACATGTGCGCACGTACACACACACACACACACACACAAAATGGAGTTCTACTCAGCTATTACATTATAAACAACAATATCATGGCCTTTGAAGGTAAATGGATGGCAGTGGAAGAAATCATGCTGAGCAAAATTAGCCAAACCCAGAAACTCAAGGATCAAATGCTTCCCCTCATTTGTGGAGGTTAGATTAAAATCCAGGTTTGAGTGAAAGGTTAAGCTCATGTAGTAGATTCACTAAAGTTGAGGCAACACATAATCTAGGAGAACCATAGATAAGTTGAGGGTGGAGGAAAGAGGAGGAAGGGAAGGGAAAGGGAAGGGATGATTGGGAGGGATCTAGTGGGGAAATTAATAATGTAGATTACTCTGTACTTCCCTGAGAAGCTAAATAATACTTATACAATTATTTAATTCTAGACAATGCACAATCATATACATAAAGACATTTGTATCTGTTAAGGGGGGAAATATAGAAGAATCAAGAGACTGGGGTGTGGGCGATATAGGGATGATTCTAGATTAGGATCAGGGTCATATCACATTATTACATATGCATTTATGGTTGTACAACAAAACAACTCAATAAAATTTAAAAAATAAAGGTATGATGGAGACAAGAAAAAAATCTCTTGGGCAATTCTGAAGGATGAACACAGCTTTCATAAAAAAATTGTGTGATCTGTCTAAATGAATATTTATCCTTTTTCAACAAAGAATTCTTCTCTTTCCATTTCCTATTTTCTCAGTTACTTGGTTATATATTTTGCCAGGCACTGGACTATCCTGAGGGTCCGGAAAGTTTCCTACCCACAGCAGGAGAAACGATACACCAACCCCATCACTGAAGACAACAGGACAGAAAATGATGAAATAAATGCTCCCTGAGTCGGCCTGACCTTTCTACTTCCTTTTCCTTTAACTTTTCCTCATCGTAAGTTTTTTCAGTGCTGAGTACCAGATAGGTTTCCTGAGTCACCTAATTTTCTTAACGCTGTGAGTGAAAAGATCTATACTGATCTGTAGCGTTTGAGAGATTGGATAATTGCCAGTAGGGTTAGTAACTGTGGTTCTCTTTAACAAAATGAAAGGTATAAGTTTCAAATGACTGAAAATTGTTGAATTAATTTTCCCACACGTGATCTAAGAGTGGATAATGTCTACGAAAGACTATTTCCCCCAAGAATTTGGAATGTGGGAGCAATCACAGTTTTGGTTTCCAGGAATTAAACTGAAGCCCCCCAAATGTAGATGATAAGAAAAAGAGACCACGTGAGCTTTCTGAAGCTTTTTGTATAGGGTGTGGAAAACTCTGACTTCCTAAAAAAATATCTTCAAAGCCTGATTTGGCATTTAAGCTTCCATTTACAAGGATGTAAATATTTATCGCAGAATAAACTTCAAAGGGTTATTCCCCTCTGTTATTAGAATCCTGACTCTCACATCTCTTCCACCCCTCATTTGAATCTCAAAAAATAAAAAAGCTACTTTTGAAAATTTTTGGTGTACAGGATTACTAGGGGTGAGTAGTAGTTAGATCATTAACAAGATTTTGGAAGCCTTAAAACATTTTTCTAGAATAATTAATAAAAATGTATTACTCAGGCAGGATTTTTTCCCTTTCAATATTAAAAACAATTATGAGAGAACAGAGGACAGTATATACTTGTCCTAATGGTGAAACGGAATCCAAGGGACTCAACTATAATTTAATTATTTTGTTTTAAGCTCCGACCATTTGAGTTCCATTTAACTATCTATAACATGTTAAGTAAAAGGCCATGTTACTCTTTGCTTTTCCAGAACCATCCATTCTTGAAAATAATTCTGCCTCTGAACCAAGCCAGCTGCTCACAACTGTGGAGAAGTTTCGTACCTGGAGAAATAGATTAAAGGTGCAGCCTCCCACAGGAAGTCCAAGGGATGTCTCCCTACCTCCGAACGTTGCAATAGCTTCCACCGCCCCGTTATAGACTGAGGAATCCTCGGAGGAGGTCTTGTAATCCCACAGGATCTGCACGTAGTTCAAAACCTGGTTGAAACCCGCGGTGGAGAAAGCCCACCACAGGGACCAGTAGAAAAGACGCTTGGAGGAGTAGCACTCGCGCAGATCCTGGAGCCACTGCACGAAGGTCCTCCAAGCCACATTCTCTGGCTTCGGGCTGCTTGCCTGGCTCTCCCCCAGGTGTGTGGACATGGTGTCCCATTCTTGGTGGACGGTCTCAGGACTCCTGTGGGCTTCGTCTAGGCCAGCGTCCTTGCCTGGTGGCTTTGGGGGAGCTCCTTTGCTGGGTTTTGCATGGAAAAACATGCTCTTCTGTGGCATTGGTAGGAAGAGTGAGAACAAGAAGGCCATGGAGACAGAGGCCAAGGTTATGACGTTGAGGTAAAAGTAGGACACGTTTGCCAGGGAAACCAGGAGCTGGGCCAGCACAGAGGCCGCTGTGTAGGCCACCAGTGTGGAGCTCCGGCAGTAGCCGCTCACCTTCTGGTAGTGCTCTGGGCTGACCACGCTGTATATGTAGGCATAGTAGGCCACCTCAGTGGCTGACACCAAGCCATAGACAAACTCCAAAAGCTGCATGACCTTCACCCCTTGGCCGAACAAGAGCAGCAGCCAGGTGACGATGAAGCTGATCCCCTGCAAGACGATGACCGGCTTGTAGCGGACGTAATCAGTGAGGACAAAGACAGGCAGCAGCAGCACCAGGTAGGAGTAGGTCCAGACGGGAAGGATCTCATTGGTGATCTGCAAAGTTGGACACAGTGTGACCACGGAGCACAGTGATCCCCAGGGGCAAGTGGTTTGTGCGTCAGATTCTGCACCTCACCAGATCTTCTTATGGGAACACATGATCGAAAACAGACTTTAAGAAAACCACTGGAAGACATTCCCCGTTCCCCATGGGGGACAAAAACAACCAGAACCCTCCTCTCCATCAAAAAGAAAAAGAAAAACCCAACTAATTTTTACATACTTAGCTATATCCCATTATAAAAACGTATTGGGAGAATGGGCAATCATAACTACATATTAAATTTAAGTTTAACGATCACACTGTTGGTGGAGCTGCAGACTGGTGCAGCCCCTCTGGAAAGCAGTGTGGAGAATCCTCAAAAAACTAGGGATGAGCCCACCATATGATCCTGCTATTCCACTCCTGGGTATCTTTCCAGGGGATTTAGAATCAGCACGTTACAGTGACACAGCAATATCTATGTTCACAGCAGCTCAATTTACAATAGCTAAATTATGGAAACGACCCAGATGCCCCTCACTAGATGAATGGATCTAAAAACTGTGGTACATATATACCATGGAATTTTATTCAGCAATTAGAAACAATGATATTGCAGCCTTTGAAGGTAAATGGATGGCTATGGAAGAAATTATGCTGAGTGAAATCAGCATAACCCAGAGAACCAAGGGTTGAATGTCTTCACTCATCTGTGGAGGCTGGAGCTAGACCCTGGCCATTGAGGTAGGATGTCAATTCTTATGTTTTAAATCTGGATAAGGTGTAATGTCATACAACCTAAGACATTTTTAGAGATGTTTTGGGAAGGGGAGGGATAAGGGAAGGTAATTAGGGGGGGCTCTTGGGGGTAAATCTAATTTTCAGAATCTATATATTATATTATTTAGTTTAAAAAGAATATATGCATATCATATTACTTTATATGCAAAAATATTAAAAAATGAAAAAAATTATTAGTTTTCATGTTTTACTAGGGGGTTAGTAAATAAAAATTTTGGTTCATATGAAAAAAATTTAAGTTTAAATAATATGTGTAATTAAGTAAATTAGTTAACAGCCCCCCATTTTCCAGTTTCTTACAAAAATACTATTCTTTTTTTAAATTTTTACTTATTTTTATTTTTTGTTAGGATTGGGGATTGACCCCAGAGGTGCTCTACTAGTCAGCCATATTCCCAGCCCCTTTTTATTTTTTAAGTGTCTCACTGAATTCTGAAGGCTGGCCTTGAACTCCAGATCCTCCTGCCTCAGTCTTCTGACTCACTGGGATTTACAGGTGTGCACCACCACCCCTGGCTCCTTTGTTGTCTTAAGTGCCTCCGTCTGAGAGGCACTGAGATAGCTGTCCCCAAGTGATTTTACAGAACAGGCTTGCCTTTCTGCCTTGCCACCTCACCACCAATAAGCTAGCACTAATCAGCCTCGACCAGGTGAGGACACACTGCATACAATGCTTTCATCTCTGTGGCTGGAGAGAGTAAAACAAGTTCAGGATAATTTTCTGGCTGGTAGGTGCATTTTCTAGTTGAATTCATTATAAAGAAAGAGAGACAGATTTTTTTCTTTTTTGGTACTGGGAGTTGAACTCAGGGATGTTTACCCACTGAGCCACATCCCAGCTCTTTTTATTTTTTATTTTGAGATTGGGACTCCCCAAGTTACTTAGGGCTTCACTAGGTTGCTGAGGCACACTCTGAACTTGTGATCCTCCTGCCTCAGCCTTCCTGAGTTGCTGGGATTACAGGAGTGCTCTGCTGTGCCTGGTGGGACAGATTTTTTTTTTTTTTTTTTTAAAGAAAGAGGGGACAGAGATCGAGAAAGAGAGAAGCACTTTCTATTTAGTTTTTCATGCGACTTTCATTCCTCGGACACTTGATTGTGTACGTGCTGCTGGGGTTTGAACCCGTGTACTCGCGCATACTGTGCAAGCAGTTCTAACCGCTGAGCCTCCACTCCAGCCCCAGACAGATCTTTTAAGTAAGAGAATTTGGCTTTCTAGGGAAGGAGGCTGTGAGAGAAAGCTGTTAATGTCTCATCTGCTGGTAACAGTTTTGAAAAACTGAGTAAGAATCCTTAAGAAATATAGTCATGGGTCCCTTATCTATGGGGACACATTCTGAAAAATGCATCGCTAGCAATGTTCATTGAGCAATCTTCTTTGTGTACTTACACAAACCCAGATGGTAGGGTCGACTTCATACCTAGGTACATGTTATATATATGTGTGTTTGTATGTGTGTGTGTGTGTGTGTGTGTGTGTGTGTGGTATAGCCTACTGCTCCTGGGGTCATGATGGACAAAATAACATGAGATTTAAGTAATCGCAAGAGAAAATGACACAGTTCCAGAGGTGCGGCAGACAGGAGATACATAAACACACGCACACACACACCTTCGTAAAGATGTACGCAGTGGCCACCGGGGGCTCCTGGAATACTGTTTGCGAGCAAACTTGTGTTTTTATAAGTAGGAGTATACTTTAAAGCTGTCATTAAAAACTATAAAATGGTAAGTGGATAAACCAGGCAGTCATTTATTGTCATTAAATACTGTACCCAGGAACATGTACATGCTTGTAATCTCAATGACTTGGGAGGCTGAGGCAGGAGGATCTCAAGTTTGAAGCCTGGGCAATGTAGCAAGACCCTGACTCTAAATAAATAAATAAAGGACTGGGGATGTAGGTTAGTGTACAGTGCCCCTGGGTTCAATGCCTAGCACGGCAAAAACTAAATTAAGAAATATTTTGTACTATATTCCTACACAAGTATATACATTTAAACATTGTATTTTTATCTGGATGGTAGCATGGTAGATTTGTTTATGCCCGCATCCATACAAACATGGGAGTCATGCACTGTGCTGTGACATCACTAGATGAAAGGATTTTTTCAGCTCTGTTGCAACCTTATAGGACCACCATTGTGTACACGACCCTTCATTGACTTTAACATTCTTATGTGATGCATAATTGTATTAAACATTTTTATTAGATATTGCTTACATCTGAGCAGCTGACCAGTTCACTAGGACTGGATCCTGTGCCTTTCATTGACTTTATTTTAGGGTAAGTATCATAAAGTCAATAGTCATCTGAAAGTTTCCTATACACTAAGACCAATGTCAGGACTCTGCAAAAGTTAGAATACTTATTACACAGGTAATGTGCTTTGGGTGCCTGGTTTTGCAAATGTGAGGAGGAAAGGGCTCCTCTATTATATGAGTTCTATGAAAGTGGAACTCATTGAGGTCAAAGTGCTCTTACTTCAAAGTAAATGAAGCCCCATGTCCTTGTTCAAGTCCTGTAAAATTGAACTCCATTAAGATATGTACATGTATTAACTTACCTCTGCACTGGTCAGGTTTTTACTTGGTCCAGACAAATATGGGACAAGGAATGGTTCCGAGGGTCTCATCATGGAGAAAAATCCAAATGAACAGAGGATCACAGTAGGATAAATCCAGGAACTGCTCGGTGACGTTCTCAAACAATCCATGGCTAATCAAATGGAAACAAAGCAGAAGTTAAGTGATAGTTATTCTTTTTGGCATCTAGGCTGTAATGAAAAGCTGATCATTCCTTTTTGTTGTTGTTCTTTCTTTCTTTCTTTTTTAGGTGCTGGCGGTCAGACCCAGGGCCTTACGTATCTTAGGCAAGCCTGTACCACTGAGCTCTGTCCTGTCCCCTGCCCTCTGAATGTTTTATAACAGGTTCGTGTTTCATCCACGTGTAGTTGGAATTAGAAGGTGGTTGATGAATAGCTGCTCTCAGATGTTGGTCAGGTGAGCCGGTCACGCCCTTCTTTGTCAATGAACTTCATTCTCATTATCACCAGGGAAGCACAAATGCTTATGAGTGGCTACCAGTTAACGATAAGCACTGGGCCAACGCATGCTTGAACCTAGGCAAAACGCTGGCCCACGGACTGGTGTGCGTGTGCCCCGAACGCACTGCCAAGGGAACACCAGCTGGACGAATCCAACCTTTCCACTCTGCACCGATCCTGAGAGTTAGTACATGGAGGAGCATTTGCTTATTACACATTCCTCTCTCCCTCAGACTGTTCTTGCCTAGCATTTTGCTGGACACATGATATTTGGTAGGTGAGGCCCATTGTCTAAGAATCTACAATCCTTCACTTAAAATTAAAATCAAAATTTTTGTCACTGGTGCCAACTCTGTTGGGAATGGAAGGCACCACTTCTTACACTGTTTTCCTGTGCTGGGACTGGAACCCAGGGTCTTGCGAATGCACTGGGCAAGGGCTCCACCACTGAGCCATACCTGCAGCCCTTCCACTTTTATTATAACTTGGCTCTTCTGTAATCCTGCAGGTCACCCCACTCAATGAGGGCAGACAGTTAATTAGTATTTTATACTTTTTTTCTAAATAGAAATTACCTGAAATTCAAACTTCAGACTTATAACACAAGAGGATCTCAATTGTCACTGCACAGCAAACAAATAAATCCAACCCTATTTTATGGTGGTTACATTTAAAAACATCTTGCTTTTTCCTTGTAGATTATTACAGTGTGTACAAGAAAATTCTTATCTTCATATTTGAGCTGAAACTTAGTTGTGAAGTTTCCGTAGTTTTGGTGGTCCTGACTGAGAATATTTCCAGCAAGGACACTAACCTGTTGAATGGTGCTTTTCTGCGTATCATCTCACTAAAGCCTCATGGCAACCATAAAATACATCACTTCTCTACATTCTGAGGTGAGTGTGTGGAAGATCCAAGATGTCCAATATTGGATTCAGCCTCAGGGTCAGGATCTGAAGCCAGGCATCCCCAACTCTTGTCAAGATGCTCTCACCACTCCACAGACCTCATTCCCCAGCTCCCTCTCCTTCTGCTGCTGGTATTAACTCAATGGCCACCTTTTTACATGGTGACGAAAGGAAATGTTTTCATAAACTGTCCATACTAGAGAGTGTGGCTCGATCTACAGCCCTTCCAGAGGGAATTACAGTTGGAAAGTGGCCCAGAGAGAGGCAAGAGGGTGCTGTGCCCAAAACAAAGCCACCTGGGTGGAACTGCTGCTGAGGATCCAGCTGGGTCACACTGTGGCTTGCCATCCAGTCACTCTGGCCCACCACAATGTGGCTCCACACGGATGCATATTATTCTTCTTAAGTTAGATAAAATAAACACCATTTTCAAGGAACAGGGTGGTGAACAGGATGATCAGATTTTGGAACCAGGATTGTGACAAGAGTGAATAATGGTGACAATGTGAAAGTTCCGTCAAGGGCAAACAGGTGTCGATCGTCCTCCGTTTACTTCCTCACAGCAGACCTGATGGGCTTCCTCTTCTCCCCAGGATGCTGCTGGGTTTGCTGGGCCCTTCTTATAGGAATGGGCATCGTCAGTATCCAATTATTAAATTAATTTTTTTTTTGGTACTGGGGATTAAACCCGGTGGCGCTTAGTCACCAAGCCACACCCCCAGTCCCTCCTTTTTATATTTTATTTTGAGACAGGGTCTCACTACATTGTTTAGGTCCTCGGTAAGTTGCAGAGGCTGGCTTTGAACTTCCGATCCTCCTGCTTCAGCCTCCTAAGTCGCTGAGATTATAGGTGTGCCTCACTGTGTCTGGTTAAGGTCATCTTTTGAAGGGTGATCTTGTTGGGGTGACATCTGCTGTCTCTTGATCTGGAACATTCTGTCCATCTGTGCTGATCACAGATTTGACCACTAACTCCAAGTCTTCTCCATGTATCTCAGAGACCTAGGACTACCCCCAGGGTTGCTGGGCTGTTTAAAACCCCCTGGATTATTTATCTCTTTGTCTCCTTAAAGTCAGGATATTGCTGCCCAACTAGTTGGGAAGGTCAAGCACAGAAGTGTGATAGAGGCCCCCTAGCATGTAAGCCCCAGGAGGGCGGGGCCTATTGTCTGGTTCACTGCTATATACTAAGTCTCCAGAACAGTGCAGGACACATAGGAGGCTCTTAAGGAAGTCATGGAGTGAACTGAATAAACAAACAACTACAGTCTACTTGGTCAAGGGTGGGACAGACAGGAGAGGTGTTAAGAACAGGAAAGGGTATGGGAGTTGAGGAAGGCAGTCCTGTGGAAGAGATGAATGAAACCACCCCCTCTCCTAACCCCTGCCCCACTGAAAATAAGAAAGTGCTGCCTGGTTTTCCTGAGTCTGTTTCCCTTTCCAATCGCATCAGTGAAAGGCCAGGAAGGTCCTTAATTCTACAAGAGCCTTGTAGTTCAGTCGCTCATCTGCAAGATGGGGTAGCAACCTGGGTGGTACCAAGGTCATTAACTCTCCTACCGGGGAACCAGTACCTAAGGGTCTCACTGATGCATGGAAGTCATTAAATACCTGTTATCTTCTTCTATTTTTATCTTTCTTCTTTTTCCTTCTTTTTTTTTTTTTTTTTAAAGCACTGGGAATTAAACCTGAGGTGTCTACCATGGAACTATATCCCCAGTCCTTTTTATTTTTTTATTTGAGTCAGGGTCTTGTTAAGTTGCCCAGACTGGCCTCAAACTTGTGATCCTCCTGCCTCAGCCTCCCTGAGTTGGTGGAATTACACACCTGTGCACCACAGCAATTTCTGGCTCTATGCAATTTCTAAGGCAGTGAATGTGTCCTACAGGATGTAGTGTTATGTTGTGATCACATGTGTATTTACGTATTGCTAACCCACACAGAAGTTGCAGAAAAAACTTAGCTATACTCTGTAATGCCTTTGATAGTTAATATTTTTGTATCATTTTAAAAAATTGTGCTTGCAGCCCATTAAATTTCTTTGACATCACAATCTGAAAAACACTGTTTTAAAAATGGAACTGGAATACTGAGGATAGAGCTGGGCTCTCTCTACACAACGTAAGAGCAAAGATTAATGATGCTAGAACAGTCTAAGCTCTGGTGGGAAAATCAGCACAAATCTAATTGCCTCTGGCCTTCCTTCTCCTATGCTGCTAGCAGAATAATAACTACTTCTCACTTTGTGAAAAAGCTACGCCTGTCCCACCAGGGTCCCACAGAGCTCTATCACTCTGTAGCCAACGCCTCTGTTTATTTGGGCCCATTTCCACATATCCACCCACGGCCTCCCCTTCAGGATACGTAAGGTGCTGTAGTTTTTGAAAAACGATACTTTCCTTGCTAGTGTTTCTAATGCTACTTCATGTTAAGATGCTCAGGATTCTTCTCTACCTCCTATAAAATGTAAGATTTGTTTCTATTTGACTCTGATCAAGTTTGGCTGGAATGGACTCTCACTATTTTTATTTTCATCTACATTGGGAAAATTTCTTTGTATGTCACCTATTACAGATTAGTAGTTCCTTGGTATCAGAGATCATCTTTTTTTCTCCCTTCTTTTATTTCAGTTATTACCATGTGGTTGGCTTTTTCCACTTTTCACCACTTTGTTAGGTTGTTTCCTTCACAGTAAGAAACAATACTATGAGGCTGGAGCGGTGGCTCAGCAGTTACGGCACTGGCCTTGCGTGTACACGTCCGCAGGTTCAAACCCCAGCACCACGTGCATAATGAGGTGTCAGAGCAACGAAAGCCAAATGAAAACTAAATAAAATTGATTCTCTCTTTCTCTCTCTCACTGTCCCTCTCTCTTTAACAAAAGAAAGACAAAAGAATACTACACTTGAAACTGATCTAATTCTTACACTGACCGTGAGATATGCTCATTTGTCATATTAATTCCAAGATACGGAGGAAAGAAGACTTTCTTCAATAGAAAACAAAGCTCTACTCCATTATCATGAGCCCATCTGGGGTGAGTTACAAGAGAAAGTTAACCCATTTACTAATTCCACTGCTGAGTTTCCCTTAGCTAGCTTTAACTGATTTATTGTGTGAATTAAACATGATTGTACACATAAAACCTTCAGGTGTTACCCACACATGTATTGGGGGAACCCTATATGCTTAGCTGGGAATCTAAGTGATCTTGCACCTTATCTAAATTTCAGATAAGGACAGTGTCATATTTCCTTACTCTTAAGGAATGTAATGTGTGTGTGTGTGTGTGTGTGTGTGTGTGTGTGTGTGTGTGTGTATGTGTACAGAAACTCTATGGCTGCAGATATTTCTCAGTATATTTTCCATTTGTGAGGAATAAACTACTATTAAAAGTCAAGAACTGCAGAAGCTATCAGGCACAGGAGGGTTTCTGGAATCCCTGAAGTAGGGGAGGGTTTTCCGGCCTAGAGGGACCTCATCAGTTGACTGATTCCTTCCAAGAGAAGAGAACAGTGAGGAGGAGTCTCTTCTTCAAATCCTCTTCCATGATTGCTTAGAAGATACTGCCGGAATCAACCCAGATGCCAAAAACAGGGAAGGAATCTATCTAGAATCCTGTCTCCACCCAGTTCCAGCCCTCTCAGGGTGCCTGACCAGGAGCCTAATCTTCAACATTCCTCTCCAGACCTTTACAGCAGTCAAATGAGAGAGAGCAACAGATTGTTCATTTAGAGTAATAATGAGCCTCACATCCTCCAAATTCCAAAGGGTTTGGGCAGCTGAGCCAGGAGCGACCTTTGCAAAAGATTTCACTTGCCCCAAGGCTCAGGGAGCCACTGTCTGTTACTGAAGGAAAAGCCGGCTGTCTTACTGCCTTCTGGATACACGCCTCAGAACACACAAGGCCAGAGGGGTGCAGGTGTTCCCTTCACACCAGGCAACCTCCTCTGGACACCAAATGGGTGTCCTCTGATTCCACCCAATCCTGAGGCCATGTCAGATCCGCAGGTTAAGGGCTCAGTCCCACAGACTGCAAGTGGAAGATTGTCTCCTACGCAGCTGACAGACGGGCTATAAACTGGGGTTCCCATCCCCTCCTTGGGTTCAGTTTTCTGGGATGATTCAAAGAACTCAGGGGAACACATTTACTCCCCCTCCACCATGCCCCTAGTACTAGGATTGAACCCAGGGGTGCTTTATCACTGAGCTACACCCAGCCCTTTTCATTTTTTATTTTGAGACAGGGTCTCACTAAATTGACCTGGATGCTGGCCTCACTCATGATCCTCCTGACTCAGCCTCTGGCGTTGCTAAGAATGTTCTACCATGCCTGGTGTTTGCTGGCTTTTTATAAGGGATACAGATCCTTTTTACAAAGGATACAGATGAACAATCAGATGAAGGACAGGACAGGACAAGATACGGGGCTCATGGAGCTCCCAAGTCCCATCTGGGGTTGGGGGCAGCCTGCCAGCACCTGTCTGTGTTCAGCAACACAGCACCTCCGTGCTTCTGGTTTAAGAGTTTTTAACACCCACCCACCCACACCCACATTTCCTGGAGGTCCAACCCTCTGATCTGCATTCACCAGGTCTCTTTAGGGACTAGCTCTATCTTGAGGCTATCTAGAGGCCCAGACTCTAAGACAAGCTCATTCATTAGGCAAGGTCATTACGCAAAACACAAACACTCCTATCACTCAGGAACTTCCAAGAGCTGTAGCTCTGTGAGAGGCATCAGGAAGATGACCAAGTACATTTCATGCTGTACCAGTTACGTTTCTCCAAAGAGCCTTCCTTTCCAGCTTTCAGCACTGCCGGTCAAGCCCCTCAACAGACAGAAACAAACTAAAAATTTGATTACTAAAAATGGAAATATTTGCTTTTAGCTGATGGCAGAGAGTAACAGCTAATTATGCCTTTACATCTACTTATCACTAAAATAGAATAGAATTTAACTTTGAGTAAGACATCCAAATAAAGCAGAGATGAGATTCACTTAGCTCAAGGCAAGCTGTCGGAGGAGGGCATTGGTAAGGGATCCAGCCAACATAGAGGATGAAACTTAAAATGAAAACGATTAAAAAAAAAAAAGAGCAACCGGATTTCATCCAAAAAACAAAACAAAAAAACAAACCCACATCAAGATACAATTTATAAAGTAGAAAAGGAAGTTGCAGATTTAAAACAGTGCTAATATAAGACAAAATAATTGTGTCCAAAATAAATAATGAATTCATAATAATAGCTGAGCAAAAGTTCTAAATGCTTCTAAAAACATGGTTTGCCTAAAAGCACATGCTAAGACACTCAACATATGTCATCGGAAATCACAAGTTAAAATGATGAGAATATCTCACGACCACTAGAATGGCCAAGCACTAAAAGACCAGCAACCAAATACTGGCAAAGATTTTGAGCCACTAAATTTGTGTCCGCTGCTTGTGGGAATGTAGAATGGTACCAACTTTTTGGAAAACCATTTGCAGTCTATGCAAGAAAGTCTGTATATTCATACTAGAAAAAAGAAAAACCAGAAACAATGCAAGTGTCCATTAAATGGGGAATGTATGTAATATGATATATTTTAGCGATCAGTAATAGAAAGTATTGCACTATTGCAAAAACAGTATGCTGCTCCAAAAATCCAGATGCAAAAAATGTGTATAAAGTCCTGAAGCAAATAAAACTAATCTATGATGATTAAAAAGTAGATCAGTGAATGACTGGAGTGCGAGTTTGGGAAAGACCTGTGTGCAAAAGAGCACAGGGCACTCTTGGGAGTGATAAAAATGCTCCGTGACTTGATTGTGGAGATGCTCACACACACTTGTCCAAACTCATGTGCTGCAGGCTCATAATGTACATTTTTTTTTTAAATAAACAGAGAGGGACAGTGAGAGAGAGGGACAGTGAGAGAGACGGAGAAAGAGAGAAATAACTTTATTTAGTTTTTCACATGGCCTTTGTTGCTCCAACACTTAGTTGTGTACGTGGGTGCTGGGGTTTGAACCCGAGTACTTGCACATGAGGGCAAGCGCCGTAACCATTGAGCCACCGCTCCAGCCCCATAATGTACATTTTTAATATGAAATCATACCTCAACAAAGATTATTTGATACATAGAACAAAACAAATAAAGCTCAAACATTATGTCTTCTAAAAGAATCCTGACACAAAAAGGACATGCTGTGTGATTTCATTTATAGCAAGCCTGGAAAAGCCCAAACTGCAATACTTTATGTTGGTATCAGAGTTGTCATCTCTGTAGTTGGGGGACACTGTCTGCATGAGGGAAACTTCTGGGTTGATTAAATATCCCATGTCTCGAGGGAATGGAGTTACACAGATATACACAATGATAAGCACTCAAACTTAAAATCTGTATCCACATCTTATGTGAATCACACCTGATTTAAGCAGATGCACCCACCCTCCCTCCTCCAAAGCATTTTAGTGCGCACAACTCTCTGCCGTCTGGACTTTTGCTGCTGTTGTAATGAGGAAGGTTAATTCCAAATTTCAGATCAGGGCAAGGCCTCTCCAGCAGAAAACAGAGCAGGATCTTTGAATCTGGGTCTGTCTCAGAACGTTTAGAATGGAAATGGTGCCCGTAAATCAAAGCTAGGACAGATCAGCAAACCTTGCAAGTTTGGACATGTAGGACATTCTTTACATTAATTTAGAGAGAATCAGTTACCTGTTCCTCCTGTGTCCTAAACTTATCTCTCCCTGTAATCAGGACTGGTTTCCTGACTTCAAATTGAACTTCTGCTCCTTCCAACTGCGGCTTGGCAAATCCCAGTCACAACGCCTCTGCTTCCTAGGTCAGAGCTGCTCCTCCTCCTTCAGAACCTGCCCAGCGGTATCTCCCACCCCTTTCCGGTGGCCTGAGCCCACGCCTTAGGTAGCCACCCTCTTTTGGAATCCCAAAGAAAAAACCAGATTCTACAGCACGTGGCTGCTTGGTGGGGGAGGGGAACCCGTCCAGAGTGCAGAGTGGGGGAGAAAGAATCACAAAGGTCTCAGGGCCTTCTAACAACACCGTTAGACAGACACTGAGTCTGAGCAGAAAGGAAATTTAAATGCAGTGCAATAGACCCGCGGGACTCGCGGAACTCGGGACTCGCGCTTCCCCTGACGGTGAGATCAAGGAACAGGATCTATCTGAAAAGCGGCACCTGGGTGTGCACGGAGGAGCCAAGTTTCCACGCTTCTTCTCTGTCTTAGATCTATCTATCATCTATCTATCTATCATCTATTTTGCATCTTATTTTAAACATCCACAAGATTCAACCGTCTCCAACCCCCACTCCCCCTGCCTTCCTAACTGGAACTGCAGTTCCTTGGCCCCCAGGACAGGGACAGGACCAGGACCATCTGTGTCACAGTCCTCCTGGGAGCTCTGGACTTCAACAGGCTGAAAGACTGAAGGCCAGACAAATAGAATCCGGTGGTTCAGGGCCAGCGGATTCCCAAGTGCAGTCAGAGTCCGACAGTTTGGAAGGGCCAGAGTTTGGGGGACTTCTCCAGGGACTCTCAGGGTCAGCTCTATATACTCGCGCCCCTATACTCGCAGCGACTCACAATGCAAGAGTTTTAGAACCGCCTAGCCCGGGATATCTGCCTAAGCAGAGGACTTCAATACTCTCGCCCGAAGCAAGCCACCGGCCGCCACCCTCGGGGGTATTAATCGTTGGAGACTGCGACACGCGTGCCAATGCTGAGGGGAGCGCAGCAGCAGCCACTGCAGTAAAGAATTCGCCTGGCCGGCTGACAGCGTCCTAAGCCAGGCTCTAGGCTCGCTCACACGCGCAGCACCTGCCCGGATCCACGCGGTCTTGCAGAGTCCCCACCTCCAGAAGGGCAGGGCACCCTCCGCAGCTGAGAAGATTCAGCCGGGCACTGCACCCAAGAAGGGAGGGCAGGGTTACCTGCAGCTGGCCCCTGGGTGAGGGAGGCCATTTCTCTCAAAGCTGCTCCTCCAGCCTCAGGAAGAGCAGGCAAAAAGGTTAAAGGGACCGAGGAGGTTCCCTCACACCATCCTAAGAGATTTTAGGTGACCAGGAAGGCAAAAAAAAAAAAAAACTCTAGCCACCTAAGCTACATTAGAAATGCCCACCTGCTGTTCTCATTCTACTCACATCCTTCTCTCTCCCTGCTCTTACCTGTTCTGTCTACCCTCTTTCCCTACTACCACCCCTTTAAATTTTTTTCCTCTGTAGTTGCTTTATGATAATTGAGTGTTTTGTTTCATTTTGGTTGGAGCTGGGATTGAACCCAGGGATGCTCAGTCACTGAGGTGCATCCCCAACCTCTTCTGCTTTTAATGTCGAGGTACGGTCTTCCTAGGTAGTCAGGGTGGTTCTCAGCCTGTGGTCATAGTGCCTCTGCTCTCTGGAGAGCTGGATTCCAACCAGGTGCCCCTACCACTGGCATTTTATTTTTTTAAATTTATGAAAAATTCTGTACTAATTAAACCTATCCATTCTGCTTCTCTTACTCTCTTCAACACTATCTTACACTCACCCTCTCTTTTCTTGCTCATCACAAGACATCAAGTAGAGAAAATTACGATTAATATCCCTGATGAACATAGAAGCAAAAATTTTTAATAAAATATTGGCAGCCTGCATTCAAAAACCATTAAGAAGATGTACACCATGGCCAAGTTGGTTTCATTGCAGTGATGCAAGGTTGCTTCAACCTAAGCAAATTAACACATGGGATTCAGCACATAAACAGAATCAAGGACAAAAATCACATGATCATCTCAACAGATGCAGAAAAAACCTTTGACAAAATCTAGCAACTATTATGCTAAAAACATTGGAAAATGTAAGGATAGAAGAAATGTACTTCAACACCATGAAGGCTATATATGACAAACCCAAAGCCAACATCACACTAAACAGCAAAAATTGAAAGCATTTCCTCTAGAATTAGGAATAAGGCAAGGATCTCAATGATCACCACTCCTGTGCAATATAGTTCTTTAAACTCTGGCTAGAGCAATCAGGCAAGATTTTTATCCAGTGAAGAGACAATCTTGTAGATGTAGATCACATTATTTGATATTCAATATTCCTATTCTAAATTATTTGGATTCTCCTTCCATCTGGTTGTAACAGCCTTACCAGTTTCTTTATTATTTAGTTAAATAAAACTTTAATGCATGTTTATTTTTATACCTGCAAGAGAGTCACGACTTTTCCTTTTTCTGAAAATATCTTTTAATACTGGTACCCATTCACTGTGCCTCTAGCCTACCCAAATAAACTCCCATTTATTCTTCTGAATCAAAATTAGTTGCTACTAGTTGTTAAATTATTAAATCAGCTTCAACATTTCGATGTCTCACTGCAAACCTTCCCAACTTTGAACTTTTTTTCCTCCTCTCTCCAGGTTTGGCTTTGCAGTGGCCAGCCAGTATGGTTCAGTGGAAAGAGTTTGACTTTGGAGTCTAAGGCTCAACTTTTCTCCTGCTTCCATCCCTGTGTGTGGCATGCAAATAACTCCTCCAAGTCTCCTTTTAAGATACAAATGATCCTACAATCACAAGGTAGCCTGGAGAAGTGCTGGATCCAGTTCTTGGCACATATTAGATACTCTATGAGCTTTCCTCCCCATTGTGTACTCTCATGCAAGTACACAATGCAAATTCAACCAGAATTGGTAATTCTGTGCACTCCAAGTCCAAGGACAGTAATCTCAGAAAGGTACACGGTAGATAATTTTACCTAGACTGCTAAGGTAAAGAAGATCAAAGAATGTCATCTTTGACTAGTTTTGCCTGTTACATAAAAAACACAGGAGGCCAGACTAAGCTCCTGAACTAGGCTGTCACATACAGGCTAAAAATAAAAATGGAGTCACTCATGCCAAACATCCAAGCTGAAACTAAACAGTTTATCTGAAGTTTCTTCTGCTTTAATTCCTTTTTTTTTTTTAAAGAGTGAAGGGGAGAGAGAGAGAGAGAGAATCAATTTTTATTGAGTTTTTCACATGGCTTTCGTTGCTCTGACACTTAGTTGATTACGTGGGTGCGGGGCTTTGAAACCTTGTACTTGCACATGCAGGGCAAGAGCTGTAACCACCGAGCCACTGCTCCAGCACCTCTTCTGCTTTAATTCTTGATAAAATGAAATAACCTAATGCTAGCAGATCAGTTATTTTTCTGTTCTGTCTCTGTCCCCACCTGTGAAGTATTTTTGTTTTTGAGAGACAGTGAGAGAGAGAGAGAGAGAGAGGGTGGGGGGGGGCAGAGAATCAATTTTATTTAGTTTTTCTTGTGGTTTTCATTGCTCTGACACTTCATTGTGTATGTGGTGCTGGGATTCAAACCCAGATCCTCACACATGCCAGGCAAGCGTAGTAACCGCTGAGCCACCACTCCAGCCTTTATTTATTTGCTGTAAAGGGTTTGAACCCAGTGGTTCTCTACCACTGAGCCACATCCCCAGCCCTTTTTATTTTTTATTTTGAGACAGGATCTTGCTAAGTTGCTGAGGCTGGCATTGAATTCCCGATCCTCTGCTTTACCCTTCCCAGTTGCTGGGACTACAGGTGTGCTCCACCATACTGGAGGCAAAGTAACTTTGAAATGACCCATGGATTCTTTGTCTTAGTCGTGGTTTCTTCACTCTTTCTCTGTCTCAGCGCATTCAAACACTTACCCATTATGGAATGAAGTCTTGTTCAATTTTTGAATAGAAAATAAAGCCAATTAAGTTCACTAAGCTAAACTGCAGTAATTTTATACTTGGACATTCTTGAATTACACTTCCACTACGATTTCTTATTCTGTTATCAAAAATGACTGAACAAATGGGTATTTCTGTCCATTTCAGTTACTTCTAAGACAGCATGAAGGAAAACATATTTGGAAAGTTAGTTGTGTTTTGGTGTATTTAAAATAAATGTCTTCATGGAAAACAGCACACTTTGCTTTAGCAGAAAATACTGTGTTCTGATATTGGGTAGGGGTCAATCACTTGTGTGAGAGCAATTTTAGAAAACATTATCTCCTTCACCTTTGCAAGCTTGAAGCGCCTTCCCACATTTCCGGCTGAGACTCTAAGTGATAAATAGATGTTATACGTTGTTGAAGGGACAGATATCATTTCTAGGAGGACATCGCAAGACGTGGTTGTGTTTTCTATTAGTTTCAATGAAAGCAGTTCCCAACAGCGTCTTGGTCCCCTGAATTTCACATTCTCCTTTCCCGTCCTCAGTAGGGAGAACCTTTGCACCGTCTTTGGACTGGGGTTTGGAATTCTGTGTTACAATCTCCTTTCTGGGAGAACCTGTGAACATGGGAGTTTCTGATACTTTAATCAGATCGTGACTTATTTAATCTGCTTTTCCAGGTGGTTGCACAGGAGTCTTCCAGCCAGACCTGGCCGGGCGGGACCCAGTCCTGCCTGGCAGGCAGAACCCGAAGGGCGACAGCACCGGGACGCGCGGTGGCGCCTGCAGGTCCGGCGGAACCGAACCGCGCGGCTGTGAGTAGCCCCAAAGCAGGAGAGAGGGGAGAAGATTGCGCCCGGGGGACGCGGGTGTCCCTGCAGCTAAGTCGCCCAGAGATGTTCTTACCTGGAGAAGGCGGTGTCGCTCACTCACCCCAACGACCGCGGGCAGCCCTGGGCGGATCCCGGAGGTCAGGTGGGCGGGCACCGGGAAGCTCCCGGGGACCCAGGCCACGCCCAGGCTGCACATGCTAATTAAGGTTCCCCCGCCCATCCTAGCTTGATCCCTGTCTTGCAGAGCTCTTTAGTAGAGGAGCCTGAATTTTAGTTGTGACATCCTGGCTCCAGAGCCAGATTCTGCAGTCACTGGGTGTTTCTGGAGGCTGAGGCAGGAGGATTACAAGCTCAGGACCAGGTTTAGCAACTTTGTGAGACCATGGACTGTTTCAAAAGGAAGGATGAAAAAATGTTATTTACTGAATATATGCTGTGTGTGTGTGTGTGTGTGTGCGCGCGCGCGCGCACCTCTGTAAATGAGGTGGGGTGGGGTGGTTTCCTGGCCCTTTGAGAATCTTCTGATACAAATCTATCATATATTAAAGTAATACTTTTTATTAAGTGAAGATTTTTTTAAGCATAGAGTTCATATTGGTTAAAATGGGGAAAGTTTCAATATCTTGTTTATCAGTTGATCAAATTAAAAACACTCTAATGACAGACACTGCTTGGTTTCCAATGGCAAACAGCAGAAGTAACACCCATGTAAAGTCCCCCAGGGGTCTTGCATACCCGTTCCACAGGTTTGGAACTTTTATGTTCACCCTCCTCTGATTGGTGTAAGTCTGTACATTACGGAGCTACTCATTGTGCAACCTGTAACCTTGCAAATTGCTGGGCTCTCCCAGAGAGCATGGTGAAACTTTCTGAGAGGCTGCAGGTGTCTGATTTCCTCCACGCCTCTCCAGGTCCTTTACAGCCACTGTCTAAGTCAGAGAGAGATGAGGAGGAACTCATTCATTCATAGCAACATAAAGTGACAACTTTGCAAATGAGTTGATTTTATTTCATGTGATCCAGTGGTGGGAAGGGTATGAGTAGGGGGGATTGGCAGGCTGTTGGTCATTGTTGAGTTGGGTGATGGTTCTTAGAAATTTATTGTACTATCTCCACTTTTGTGTACATTTGACATTTTACATAATAAGAAGTGTTTTAAAAAAAGACTATCCCTAAGAAATTATTTACTAACAGGGCATGGTGGTGTACACCTATAATCCCAGTGTTTCTGGAGGCTGAGGCAGGAGGATTACAAGTTCAGGACCAGGTTTAGCAACTTTGTGAGACCATGAACAACTTAGCAAGACCCTGTTTCAAAAGGAAGGATGAAAAAATGTTATTTACTGAATATATGCTGTGTGCCAGATACTGTTATAGTTGTGGGCTGAATTCCCAGTACAAAAATAAAAAAATAAATAGATGATAAGTTATGTTTTGATTGTATGCTGCGTCCCAGACACTGTTCTAGGTGCTTGGTATACATCCATGAGCAAAGTTAAAAATGCCTGTCTAGAGGAATTTACATTCTTGTTGGGGACAGGATGCAGTAGACAGAATGACAACAGTAAACATAAATTCATGAATTTTATGGCATATTAGGAAGTATGAAGGACAGTGGAAGAGAAAAATAGAAACTAGAGGAGGTGGTGTGAGAACGTAGATCTGATGAATGAAAGGACTAGGGTGTGGGGCTTCGGTTTCCTGAATAGGAAACTAAATAGGAGCATAACCCCGGGGAAGAGAGCTGCAGTGGGGTGAGGAATTTTGTTAGGAAGGAGAGAAGCTCTAAAGCCAGGGGAGGAAGTGCTTTGGGGAGGAGGGCATGGTCAGTTGTGTCAAAAGTTAGGGGCACCAAATGAACCCCCTCCCCCCGGGAAGAGTGGTCAGTGGTTTGGAGGTCACACTCAACAACACAGCTACACAGGTTCACAGAAGGTGTATGTGAGTAATTGGTGTAAGAGGGTGTAAGACTGGAGAAAGGGTGACCAAGCAAAGAAAATCTGGCATTAGGAAGTTAATTCTCTGGCTCCCCTCCTCGATGCTAACCAGTATTAGTGTAATTCAGTTATAGACCCTCGACATGAGGGCGCTTGTAGGTCTGATGGCTAATGGTTGGGGATTCACTCCCAATGTCTACCTTCAGTGTGAAGGGCATTCCAGGGCACTGTAGGACCAAGCACCCACTTACTGGACCCCCTCCCGAGTCTTCCAATGTCTCCCATTGTCCATTGTACCACTGACCTCACCTACACAAGGAAACACACCTTACAAACAGAGAGACATAATCAAATAAGGAGAGACTGAAAAAATTGTATTTAAAAAGTTGCTTTTTATTTTTAAACAGAGATAGGGAAATAAGAAAGAAGTTAGTCAATATACAATATGAAAGTACAAAAAGTTCATCATGATTGATATTTTTTCAAGCAACTGAGATGTTAGTGATCATACTTTTCTTTTGTTAAGCTGATAATATTAATACTCTAGTACATGTGGCACTGGGGACTGAACCCAGGGCACTCTACCACTAAGTCACATCCCCAGCCCTTTTCATTCTGAGGCAGGGTCTCACTCAATTGTCAAGACCAGCTTGGAACTCGAGATCCTCCTGCCTCAGCCTCCCTAGGCACAAGGATTACAGGCTTGTGCCATAGCACCTGGCTTATAAATACATTTGGCGAGTGGCTGTACTTTTACCACTAATGCTGATAATATCTGCTAGTACAATTGCACTGATGAAAGAGAATGTACACTTATCAGATGTTAAAGCCCAGAAGATGCAGAGGAAGAAATGGAAGTAGTTATAGCACAGCAGCGAAGGGAGAGAAACAACCCTGAAATCTCAGAGTGGGTCAGAAAGAGCAGCGCCCCTGCTTCTAGGTAGACAGGGCAGGGGGGAAGCCCCCAGGAGCAGAGAAGGGAAGTCTTACCCAATGCTTTGAGCATTAGCAGCTCTCAGCCTAGACACATGGCCCCAGGCCACCTAGCAGCAGCATTGCTTCTTGCAGCCACACTTCTGCTGGCAGCACTTCTGCTGGCAACAGCCCTTCCCGCAGCCGCAGCCCTTCCCGCAGCCACAGGAGCCGCAGCCACAGGAGCTGCAGCAGGTGCTGGGGCAGCAGCAGATCACAGGGGTGCAGCAGCCACAGCAGCCTCCACAGCAGCCTCCACAGCCACCACAGCCTCCACAGCTGCCACAGCCTCCACAGCTGCCACAGCCTCCACAGCCTCCACAGCCACCGCAGCTACCACAGCCACTGCAGCCACCACAACCACAGCAACCCATGGTATCAGTAGAGAGGATTTAGGTGCAGTGAGAAGAGGACTCAGGAGAGGAGAGGGAGGTCTGCTACCATTTGCTTCAGGGGCCATTAAATACCCGCTTGGGACATAGCACGTGGCAGGTAGCCACTTCCTTATTGTTCTGGAGAGCACCCGGGGAGAATTTCACAAGACTCTCATGCATTTCCTCAGAACCCCCTCTCCTTCCAGCCTTGCTTATTTTAGCATTTACTTCCTCAAGTTGGCTTCTGATAAAAACGTGTTTCTAAAATACCCAATAATGCTTTAATCCAAGTCTTCAAGTGCCCCTGTGACCCCCTGGGCAAGACTAATGAGAGCTGAGAGCGCATCGCAGTTTCCCAGGCATCGATGCAGTGCCCTGGGGGAGACCTTGGTGTTTCTCGTGCTTTCTGCCTCAAGCCAGAGGAGCTGGCGTCCCTTGCGCAGTGGCAAAGCCCCAGAAGCCTCTTCCATCTGTCCTGAGGTTTTGAAGCTAGAATGCCAGTTTTCTCCTTTATTTTCAGGATGATATTTGTCCCCCAGGAGAGCTATCTGGAAAGAACCATCGTGGGGTTGCAGGCCTCGTCATGTATTTCAAGACAAGTGTTGATGTCCCCCTTTCTTCTCATGCGTCCACAGGGTGGTGGGTGATGGAACCCAAAGTCCCTGCTACCAGCTGGTCTCATGTCCCTCAGGAAGCCACCACTGTCTGTGACTGACTTTCTTTGGTTGGGGTTAAATTGTGTTAAAATAAAAAATATGCTTTATTTTTAAAGGCAGTTTTAGGGTGGCAGCAGACTTGGGGGAAAGTGGAGCGAGCTCCTGCACACCTGGCACATGTGGCCTCCTCTGGGTCACCCCGGTACCACGGTGGCACATTTGTTGTAGTGGATGGACTGTGCTGGCATGTCATCACTCACAGCTCGTGGGTCATGCTATGGTGTCCTCTTGGCATTGTGCAATGTGTGGGTTTGGACAAATGTAGAATGATATTATCCATACTATATGTATTACACAAAACAGGTTTGCTGTCCAAAAGTCCTCTGTGCTGTGCTTGTTCACCTCTTCCTGGAAAACACTGATCTTGTGTGTGTGTGTGTGTGTGCGCGCGCGCGCACATGGGTGTGTGTGCATGGTGTGTGTGTATGCGTGAGCGTGTGCATGGGTGTGTGTGTGTGCATGTGTGTGTGTGTATGGGTGAGTGTGTGCATGTTATGTGTGCATGGGTGTGTGTGTGCATGTGTGTGTGCATGGATGTGTGTGTGCATGGATGTGTGCATGGGTGTGTGTACATGTGCATGTGTGTGTGTGGGTGAGTGTGTGCATGGGTGAGTGTGTGCATGGGTATGGATGTGTGTGCATGGGTGTGTGTGCATGGGTGTGTGTGTATGGGTGAGTATGTGCATGGATGTGTGCATGGGTGTGTGTGTGCATGGGTGTGTGTGTATGGGCGAGTGTGTGCATGGGTGTGTGTGCATGGGTGTGTGTGCATGGGTGTGGGTTTATGTGCATGGGTGTGTGTTTACTGTGTTTTGATGATGCTGAGGACTGAACTCAGGTGTGCTCTTCCACTGAACTGCATCCCCAATACTTTTTATCTTTTATTTGGAGACAGAATTTCACCAAGTTGGACTGGTTGGGTTGAACTTGTGATCTTCCTGCCTCAGCCACTAGGATTGCTGGGATTGCTGGCATGTGCCACTGCACCTGGATAACCATTCTGTTGTATCTTTAGTTTTTTTTTTTTAAAGAGAGAAGGACAGTGAGAGAGAGAGAGAGAGAGAGAGAGAGAATCAATTTTATTGAGTTTTTCACATGACTTTCATTGCACTGACACTTAGTTGTGTACATGGGTACACATGTGTACATGGGGTTTGAACCTGTGTACTTGGACATGCCAGGCAAGTGCTGTAACCACTGAGCCACCACTCCAGCCCCCTATCTTTAGTTTTGTCTTTATCAGAATGTGCTGTAGTTGGAGTCCTATTTCAAGTCTAGCTATTTTTTATAAAGGTATAATTCATGTCTTGCTCAGGTTTGTGTTGTCAGACCTGAAATAATTGCACATTTACCTTGACTACTGCTTAATGAGGTTCACAGTTACTTCAGGGAACACTTTGTGTGTCACTTGTAGCTTCTGCTCCTAGCAGCTCCTCCTAGAAGAGAGGAGCTGACCCCATTTCATCGTTTGCCCTCAGCATGGTCCTCCAAGGTAGATGTTGGCTGCTGTGGCTCACAGGGACCAAGGGACACGCAGAGGCTGTCCATCTGCTGGGGCCTGAGCCAGCGTTCCAGCTCAACTCTGCCTTCCTCTGGCTGAGCTCCAGGAGGGGCCCCTGAGTCCCTTCCCCTCTAAGATCTGCTCCGTTTCATTAGGACCTGCGTCACCGCTACGTTTCATTTGTTCAGTGATAACTTTGGAAGCCAACATCAGCAGCAGTGATTTCAAGTTTCTTTGTGTGTCATATTTGACCTATTTCCTGTAGAACAGTGTCTAGCTGAGGCATGTTCCTCTGGAGAAATGCCTGCATATCCCACTGATGCCCAGTCACCCACCTCTCTTCTGAAGGAGTGTTTCTTGCTCATTACCACTCGGGGACCCTCTGCAAATGTCACCTAGATTACAAAATCCGGGGAACAGTGAATGGCCTTTGCTAAAATGCTCCAAGTTAATCTATT
The DNA here is from genome assembly GCA_004027875.1 of Aplodontia rufa. NCBI lineage: Eukaryota > Metazoa > Chordata > Mammalia > Rodentia > Aplodontiidae > Aplodontia > Aplodontia rufa. The sequence goes on along the minus strand of PVKS010003402.1, from coordinate 4,240 downwards.
GGCCAGATTTGTAGAGTTGGAAGATGCCACAATTGGTCATTTGAAAAATCCAGTTTAAATCAAGACTCCTCTCCACCACTCCTTTCCCGCCTGTGGGCTCTTGGAAAGTTTCTCGTCTTTTTCAAACCGCAGCTGAGGCACCTTCCCTCCACTGTTTTCCGCATAGTCTCTCTCACACCTTCTTCTGCACTTTTCTCAGTCTTTTTTTTTTTTTGGGGGGGGTTGCATATTCCAGATCATGTGGTCTGTGTTCCAAACCAGACTGGGAACGCTTGAAATCTGGGGTCATATTTTCACCCCTGTATCACAAAGACTGAGTGACACGGGGCAGGTTTGTGGGGGGTAAGGATGTGACCAGGTGAGGAATTGGCAGAAGCACCAGGTGCATGGGGTGAAATGGAAAGACAGCAAGCTTGTGTGAGCATACCTTCTCTATTTCCCACACCTAGGTTTCTCGAAAGCCTTTTCATGCTTCCTGTGGTACCTGATGCATAATGATCCAGTCTGCCTGGGCTCCCTCCCCGGGTCCCTGCCTTTCCCCTAGCTGCTCCTGGTAGCCAGTGTCAGAAGGCAAGGCCTGTGGTCCAGGGATCGCACCAGCCCTTCTCATGAGGCTTGGCTTGCGTTTTCCTGCACGCTCATCCCCGCCTCTTACAAGGTGGGCAGGCAGACTCCAGCTCTTTCAAGGTCTAGCAGGTCTTGCCCTCCATTCTCTTTGGAAGCCTGCAGCATGATTCTTCTTTGACCTAATTTCTTTCAGTGTCCTTGCCTCCCATCAAAGAGCCCCTTTGTCAATTCACTTGTGGGATTATTTCCAGGACTGCCTGGTCCTGGAAATCTGTAGATACGCAAGTTCCTTATATAAGATGGCAAAGTACTTGCATGTACAACCTAGGCACACCCTCCAGTATACTTTAAACCATCTCTGAAAACACTTCTCATTCCTCATCCGTGCACGTGCTCTGTAAATAGTTGCTATACTATTTACAGTTCAGGGAGCAATGACAAGAAAACAGTTTGCCCATGCTCAGTACAGACACATGTTCTGTTTTTAATATTGAGGAGTTGAGTTGTACAATCATAAATGCATATGTAGTACAATATGACATGCCGCTGACCCTAATCCAGAATGACCCCCACATCCAGACACATGTTCTTCAAGGACTGTTTTGATCCATGATTGGTTGAATCTGCGTATGTGGAACCCACAGATACAGAGGGCTAAGTCTTTCTTTCTCTTTCCCTCGTGGGTAAAAGATTAAATGCTGGGTAATGTTGACTAAAAAAAGAGCGTAGACTTCAAAAATTGCTTGTGTTTTGCTCTTTCTATTTCATTTTTTAAAAGAGGCGAACATTTTATTTATTTGGCATCACTAATGTTTCCTGTGGTACTCTTCCTTACTTAATAATATTTTGTATTTTAAAGTGTGGAATTTGAATCCAGGGCCTCCTGCAAACTAGGCAAATGCTCTACCACTGAGCGGCATCCCCACCCCAACCTTTTTATTTTCTTTTGAGACAGAGTCTAGCTAAGTTGACCAGGTGGCCTTGAATTTATAATCCTCCTGCCTCAGCCGCCAGCTTAGCTGGGATTACAGATGTGAGCCACTGTGCCTGGCATGTTCTCATTATTGAAATTCTGACTTTTATGGTGTATGACACATGAAAAAAAAAATAAAAACAAAACCCCAAACAACAGCACGGATCAATTTGTTCCAAAACATTTTTTGAGCACTGACTTCTTGTGAGCATGGTGCCTGGTTTAAATGAGAAAGGAAGAGGCCTCTCCTGTCCTCTTCCATCTGCACCCCAGGTCCTTAGCACCTCCAGGAGCATATGCCCCAAGACTTCTCAACAAAATTTTAAAAGGAAAGAAACATTTTATGCAAAATCCTCCTGCAGACTTTAAGGGGCTTTTCCTAAACTTACATCCTTTGCCAGAGTGCCACAACATGGGACATTTCTATAGAGCAATTAGAGAGAAGATTTTGCCCCCAGGGAACACTTGGCGATATCTGAAGACAGTTTTGGTTGTCATAAGTGAGACAGAGGTGGTCATAACTCTGTTCCGAATATGAGGTTGGGGACACTGCTAAACATCTTAAAATGTACAGGACAATCCCCCACAATAAGGAATATTCTGGTTCAAAATCTCAGTAGTGCCAAAGTTGAGAAACTTGGCTGTAGTGTTTAATCTTTCCAGAGCGTTTCCCCATTTATTATTTCAAAACAATGTAGTTGCCCAAGACTTATCTACAAGGAATTTTTTTCAATAGTTAACAAAGATGCACTGCGCTCCTGCCATGTACAAATTTCTACACTGAGAAGTTCCATGCCTGAACAGTTTTGGGGCCATTGTTTGGCTTGCGACTGACAGTAGGATCTAGGGTGGGTGGTGGGTCCAGCTGTATTAGACCGGGGAGGGGTAAGATGTGCAAAATGGCTCCTGTCAGTTGATTTCAAACACGTCTTGTGCATTAATTAACAAATTACATGTGTGTGTCCACTCCTCCATTCCACCTGCCTGTCCAGCCCAGGGCATAGAGGCTGCATGGCCATCTTGGTCTTGCTGGCTGCTTCTCCTGGTAGCTGCCTCCATATATCTTATTTTTTCCTCTATGTGCCTTTTTCTTGGTTGCCAGTATTAGTTTCTGTTATAACCAATGGAGGTTCTGTTCCCTTCTATCACTTCTGACATACCTTTATCATTATTTTTAGTAAAATTCATAACTGATGATTACTTGATTATTGTGATATAAATATTGCTCATGATAGAGTCAAACTGTCTACCGTGATTAAATTCCTTCAAAAACAATTTTATTTTAGAGTCTGATTTAATTTCTCTCTCTCATTGCATTTCTTTTGATCTTACTGCCATTGTGGGCCATGTCATTTGGCATGTAGACATTTCTCTTAGATATTAGTTGATAAAATTTTCCGAGCACCCAAATTCACTTTTAGTTCTAATTACAAAATGCTTATCTGTTTTAGGTGCAATAAAAATTTATCAGAAAAAAATAAACCATTGCAAAGGTTTCCTTGCACTTTCGAAGCAAACTGCGAAAGGTCCTGAATACTGAAACACAGGACCTTGCTTTGCATCTAAGTGAGAGGAAGTAAAACCTGCCACACCCTCAGTGAAGAAGCTCTGGCCAGGTATCAGGGCTGCTGCAGTGGTTGACAATGGAATTTGATCTGCGACGCCTTTCATTTCTCCCGCCTTTGCTGAGACAAGTTTAGGGCACTGCAAAGCAATGGTCCTCTGATAATTTTTATTTGTTCTGATGTGAGCCCATGAGTTTAAACACTGCATGTTGCACTGTGTGGGTTTCTTGAGTGTGCTCACAGCTCCCAGGAGGTCTGACTGCAGTTTTTAGGGCATTTGACTCAGAAAAATAAACAAAAGAAGCAATGCAATAAATTTAGCTGGCATTCCCATCCGGAGTAAATACACATTATGGGATTCTCTCGTGACAGTTGAGACAAACGACAATAAGGAAGTGATCATGTGCCCTCCTTCTCCTCTCCCAGAGTTGGTATTTAAGGGCCCCCAGCAGAAGGAGACTCCAGACATCCCTCTCCTCTCCTGAGTCCTCTCCTCACTGCTCCTGAGTCCTCTGTACTAACACCATGGGTTGCTGTGGCTGTGGAGGTTGCGGTGGTGGCTGCGGTGGCTGCAGTGGTGGCTGTGGTGGCTGTGGTGGCTGTGGTGGCTGCAGTGGTGGCTGCGGTGGCTGCGGCAGCTGCACCACCTGCAGATGCTACCGGGTCGGCTGCTGCTCTGGCTGCTGCCCCTGCTGCCGTGGCTGCTGTGGTGGCTGCTGCAGCACCCCTGTGATCTGCTGCTGCCGCCGCACCTGCTGCAGCTCGGGAGGCTGCGGCTCCTGTGGCTGTGGCTGCGGGAAGGGCTGTTGCCAGCAGAAGTGCTGCCAGCAGTCGTGTGGCTGCAAGAAGCAGTGCTGCTGCTAGGAGAACAGACCGGCCATTGGGATGGTGCTGCAGGTAACTGCCCTGTTGGTAAGATTTCCCTCTCCTCCTGCCAGTCCTCTCTGGTTCACTCACATCCCCTGGGCTCTGAGATTCTGAGAAACACCCCTCACACCTTCTCCATCAATCTCCAACCAAAGCATAAGCCCAGAAAACATGGACTGAAGATTTTTCATTCTATGCCGTTTTGAAATTTCACTGTTGGAATATTTCTTTCTATTTCGTTCCCCTTCTCTCTGTAGCTTCTACATTC